>UZAN01039881.1:68217-81103 GCA_900618425.1 Echinostoma caproni
AACTATTCACACTGTAAATAGTTTCGATGATAAAGCAGCACTCCACCGCCTCGTGTAGGACGTTCAAGTCTGAGCAGCGACATTCCAGATAGAAGCAATTCCAAGTCGAGAATGTCGGTAGTCAGCCAGGTTTCCGTAAAGGCAACAATGTCAAATCGATTAGTTTTCCAACGAATTTCCATCTCGAAGAATTTGCTAAGGTAACCTCGTGCATTCGTATAAAAACATGAAAGATATCTTTGGCAAAGAAATCTATCTGGGTATGTGGTGTTGTTTCTGCCGACCAACTTGAGGTCGGCTAACAGTTTTTTTTAGAATTGGCTTGGTCGGTGCTGTTTGGTGAACGGGGAGTGATAAAAACTGCGCTAGTCGAGGAAGGTGGCATGTTAGTATCGGTTGCCGTTTTCGGACTTTGCTGGGATCCAGTATTATGTAATAGTCTTAGGCGTAATTCCGGCGGACTCCTTTTTCTATTATCCTTCCACGACTGCAATAGGAAGTTGGCCATTTCTGGCGTTCCGTGGGTCACTTTCATTATCCTCGGGCCGTTTACGTGGCAGTTCCGTGAGCTGGGTAGACGACTAATTGCCGCAGTCATCCCCACAAGTTTATTGTCAAATGCACTCATTTTAGCACTAACCATATGCAAAGTAAGTACTGCGGAGTAATAGCAGTAACAGAACGAGTCTGCATTGGTTCATGAACGTCTTTTTGTTGAGCAGCCTGAAGATGAAAAACCATCTCTGTTCACTGCAGTTCATTGATTAAGTTCCTGATTGACTAATTCGATCCAGTCAATAAACAGGGGGTGGGCTTTTCCTTCTTGTATTTTCAATTTAATTAATTCAATTTTAATGGAATATACAATGAGGAAGAGAGAGGCGGCCAATCAAAGTGCGGTCCTACAGCACACAGAATGAGGAAAGTTACGCGGTTATAAGCCACCAAGGTCGGAGTAGTCATAATCCCGTAACACTCGCATTTTCCTTCAGAAGGGACCAATTTGGTTCGATTTGGTCAGGAGCAGGTCCTGTTAACCAAGGTAAGAATGAAGACGTGCAGTGTAATCCAGAAATCCAGAGCCGATTCGTTTCATGGTGCCAATTGCAGCACGTACAAGATGACCAGGTGAGGCAAACGATCAGCTGTTGCACGTGAAATGAAGTGGGAACATCCATAAATCAGGCCAAAAACATATTGTAAGGAAACATTTTCAAGCAGAATAGACGCAGAGCATTATGCTGGCCCCGTGAATGATTGATCAGTGAATCATGCAGCCAGTACACTAAGAGTAATTGAATTGCACTCCTCGGGAGGGAGGGTGGGGGGGGAAATGAATCCTCAAAGTGATCTTGATGAAATACAAGAAAATATGAAGGCTCGTGTCTTGGGTAACTTTTACAACAGGAACGCCTGAAAACAAAAAAAAAACAAACGACTGATATTTTGTTTAGTTCAGTGACGAAACGTATTCCAATAATACCACCAATGGAATCATCAACGGCACCACATATCGAAACAAACGTTATTCAGTTAGGTAGATAAGGGATCGAAATCCCATACTGGTATACTGGTGCTTTCTCGATCAACGGTCGGATCGAACTCGCGTGAGATGCAAGATTCGGGTGTGGTTGTTGGCACATTGAATCCTCACCTATTGCCCGCAGCGACATCAACTAGTTAGGCGATGAATTTCTTGTAGAATAATGCCACTGTTCTCAAAGCCTAACTTATAAGTTGCCGGGCATTATTCTGTCATATTTTGTGGCCCCCAATGCAGCACAGGCTCAAAAGTCGTATAAAAAGACGTGTACCGATACACAGGAATTTGCACCACATAATCATAAATAGGACCTGTGCTTGACGAAAGCATGGAAAAGTCCCGAGAGCGACATTATTCGGAATCCCATTCAGGATGTACCGAGAATGTTTTGTGTGTGTGCGCGCGCATGTAATTTTTTGAAGCAGAACGACCAATGCAATCGGAAATGAATTACCGTGATTGGGCAAAGTTTACGGAGTTGTGATGATGGTGTCATGTTAGGAATTGGAATTTTTCTATTTAATATCGTTTTAACCAAAAACAATTCAAACAGACATTCGTACTTGGATTGTCTTTTGTTTGCTAATGATATTTTAGAAATTGTTATTACCAGTAGTGAATATTACAGTGAAAATAATCCTCGATAATAGGAAGTTCAATTTCTTTGACACGGATAACATGAATAGCAACAGATACGTTTTCAATCGTGCTTCAGTTCTCAAGGCTGTTAAGTATCACACCACGATTTAGTTCGAAGTTGATTAGGTTAAAATCTTATCATACCGAAGTCGGAATACATCCTACGACGAAATTATTACTCCCTCCCACAGAGAGTTTTGGAGTATTACCGCTGCCACATGCACGAACATCACCATTTTTGAGAATCCAGATGGCAACCGTGTATTACGCCGAACTACGAAGTTTGAATAAATTATCGTATATTTTAAAGAACTAATAACAAAATAACAGAATTTTGATCATGACAAAAGTGTTGTACCCTCCCCCGGAATTTGCTCATTGAAGTCGGTTGAGTACCGGTGTAGTGGCTTTCGGATGTCCATTCGATGACATTGCTAGTATAAGGTGCCGCTCCCATGCAAGAATATATGCATCAGACTCTTGCGCCCCATGTAGTATGGCGAGTTCGGCTTGGCATTTGCTCGAGAAGGCACCATCATGAAGTTTTGGTCATGAATGCGCTCACGCTAGTAACGTTCGTCTTTTTACAGATCACGCCAGCAGTGGTTCCATGCATCGGGTCAATTTAACTGACATTTGTTTTTATCTTTTCATTATATGAATTTCCTTTCATTTTTCCAGGTGACATGAGTTCTAACCAGCAATACACGTTTTTCTAGTTGGAAAGTTCTCAGAACCATGCAACTTTTCATTTTGTTGTATTTCATCGAAGAAAAGTTTCAAGTGTGTATTGAATCGTTCTCACCACAACGTCCAAGTCAAGTAATTTCTTAAAACCTTTGATGCATGAATCACAGAGTTTGAGGCCATACGAAGTAATCTGCATTTATCTTTCTCCGAAAGCATTTTCTTGCCTCTAATCTGTTTATGACTGGTTTTTCCGCTGTTTCTGTCCGAAATATCGTGTCACAGTGGATCTGGACCCGTTACACCATTTGACCATCTCCTGTATGCTGGCACTGGTTTCACGGAAGGCATCACCATGGAATTCTAGCTATCCGTAAGCCCTGTCCAACTCGCCAGAGTTCAGAACGACTTGCAATATCCCACTTGGATATATTTACTCTTTCAGGGTCATTGAGAGTGACCCGACAATATAACCACCATCACCAGGGCGTCATATAACCGTAGCTCACAGAATTCTGTCGACCACAGATACATCGTTGTGGCCGTGTCGAAGTACAAAATCGGAATGTCTCGCGCACCCGTTTTTAAACCGAGTTGGACATGTGAAGTCCATGGGATATTCTTACCCGAAAGGAATATCCACACTCCAGGGTTTACACCACAAAGCATGAAACAGCGGCATCTTTATTTAGAAGGAGAATAATATCGCCCCGGAAATATATTCAAAATCTTATGGAGATTATGTCAAGAAGGAGTTTTGAGACGGAACGGCTAATGCACTTATTACTAAACCGACTTCAATCAGCAAGTTTCGAGCGAGGGTGTCACACCTTTGTCACGATCAAACTTCTGTATAGTTTTTTTGTTAAAAATAAATTATCTAAATCACGTATTTCGGCCTTTCATTTGACTGCCTTCTAGATTCTCAAAAATGATGATGTTCGTACTCTTAGGAGCAGAGATAATCCCAAAATCTCTGGGGGGTCGGCTGGCAGTATTTTGGTTACGGGTTATACATCACAACAACCAAGCGGTAAAATAGGCGAACGTGTACAGGGTTATGCACCCTCCGTATTCAGCGTAGATTCCGAAAGTGAATTCGTCAGTTTGCTCAGTGACAACTAAGGTCAAAATTACACGTTTGCGCACAGGCAGAATGTCAACTAGCTGCTGGAACCTGTGTAGGGACTTTCAAACACGTACAGCTCAACTTGTCGAGCTCATGATGAAAATTACACAATTTCGAGAGAACAAGTCGGGGGCGAACAACTGTTTTCGGATATTCCTAGTCATGCTCTTAAATATCATACGGCCGAAAAATGCTTACAGAATGACAGCCATTGGTCCAATTTAAGGTTATTAATCGGAGTCGGAGGGAAGGAGATGTGTGTGTGTGTGTGTGTGTGTGTGTGTGTGTGTGTAGGAGCGTTTACTGTGTCAGTGAATGTGACCTGTCGCCTATTGGATCAAGGGACACGTTCTGGAAGAACAAAGATATTACACTACTCAAACCGGATTAGGGCACCGCGGTGTTGGTCATGAACAAGGGTTATTATGTCCGAAAGCGTTTGGAGCTAATTTCGGGTGATCAAAAGTTCTCCAAATGCAACAAACGAAAGGACGAAACCGGAAAGGTGGAGGAAAAAATCATGGATTTACTGAAAGCACTAAAAATACAGCGATATATAGACAATACAGTATTTGAGAGAGTAAAACAATGTGCGTCCACTATTCCTCGATTGTATGGTCTGCCGAAGATTCACAAAGAACGAGTTCCAGTTAGACCCAATACGGCAATGGTGAATTCACCATATCACGCAACGGTACAATGGTTGGTTGAACTACTAGAACCTATCCGTCGTAGATTCGCCACGCATAGTCTCCGAGACAGTTTTCAATTTGTAACCAACATAGAAGATATGCACTTGAAAGACAAAACGATGCTTTTCTTGAATATCGTTCACCAATGTATCCCTGTTGGAGATAGTGGAATTCAACTGTGATCAAATAAAAGCGCTAGATATAAACGTGGGTATCCCGGTCACAAACCTAAAGGAACTATTACTACGTTGTACACGTAACGTTCAGTTTCTATTTAATGGACGGCGTCGCTAGCTGACCTAAACTAGAAAGTGGTACACTGAGCTCAACAATTGCAGGATTATGTGATGATCCAGACTTAGGTGACCGCATTACAGGCACGACCAGGTACAGTGTCATGTCATCCAATCACCGTTCAGGAGGCTTGGCCAATGGTACACCGGGCGAACATAACATCCGAGTTAGTACATGTGACGCTTCGGCGCAAATGGTCACGTGATTGGACGACGGTCCTTCAACCTATCATATGGCCTATTACCTTCTATAAAACATGCTCTAATTCTATCAATAAACATAAGTATTTGTTTGTCAATTCCTCGTGTATTTCATTGGTGTCCGCAGTTCGGATTGGAGCCAATCCAGTTCTGAACATTACAGAACGGATTCTTGTATTCTTATATTCAGTACTATTTCGATTACTACCGATTAGCGCACTACAGTAGGTACATGGATGATGTATTCTGTGTAATCGTCCGAGAGAATGGCATCCCACAAATACTGGAGTTGTTCAAAGGATCTCATCAATCACTGAACTTCGTCGCAGAGGTGGAAACGAACAACATGTTGTCATTTTTGAATGTTACTGTGTCTAGAAGAGAAGGTGGATCAGTAAAAATACGGATCCACCGAAAGAAAACATGGAATGATCAGCACACCAACTTCCATAGTTTCTTTCCTGTAAAGTACAAACGTAATCTGGTCCGGTGTCTAGCCTTCAGAGCCCATAAGATTTGTTCAGCAGATAGTGGATGAAGAATTACGCTTCACCCGCCAAACGCTGCAGGACAGTGTTTATCTGGAAACGTTTATTGACAACAATATTTGACCCTCTCAGGAAAAGGAAGACCCTATCAGTGTCCCCAAGAAACAACTATCTATAAGGATTTCTTATAAAGGGGATTCACATAGAGAAATCCTAGTGCAGTGATTGAGAACGGCGATAAATTCCACTTTCCCTGCAGGGAAGCTTAGAGCTGTGTTCTCCACATCACCGGTGACGAGAACGCAAGTAAACGACAAACTTTCGAAACTGACCTCATTCATGTTAATTTATTCCTTCAAGTGCGTCTGTGGTGCCTGTTACGTAGGTCTTAAGGTAAGGCGTTTGTCTCAACGCGTTAAGGAGCACCACCCGCGATGGTTAAGTCAGGGGAAGACCCGCTGTATCTCAAGTGCGATCGTGGGTCATCTCGGAGACACCGAACACAAGATCGAACAGAAAAAAGCTTTTGATGTTGTTTATCGCATACACTGTCAATCGATCGAAGGCGGCCCGAGTCTGGACACTGACCATGGCCGAGGTGATCGCCATTCGTCTACTTTGCCCAAGTCTCTGTGCCCCAAAACGGTTGGTTCAAGCGCTTCAATTGCCCTGACACAGTGTGAAAACCAAAACAGAACAGAATGTGTTCACTGACCCAAATGGTGAAGGTTCGCATCCACCGACACAGTAATCGCTCCCATACACACACACATCCGCTTCCCTCCGACTCCGAACAATGACCTTTAATTGATCCAATGGCTGATATTTAAGAGAATGACTAGGAATATCCGAAAACACTTGTTCACTCACCGACTCGTTCCCTCAATGCTATTATGAGAATATTCAAAGTGCACAGAAATCTATATCAGACAATTGGTTCAAGGTCTCCCGTCTAATTTACTCATGAAGCAAATGTGTGGTAATCAGTGCACGTCGCAGACTTGCTCATGTTTTTTCTTGTGTGCGACCAGACTGGCATTTTGCACTGAAAGACTGCATAGCATGCCCATGTTTTGAGTACCTATTTTCCCAGAAAACAGCACAGGAATCGGTAATGAAAAATGTGTTTTACTAACTGTTTGGCTTTGAACCCACAACACGTGTCGTGCGTCTGGCAGTCCCATTCAGATAATGTATCTTCTGGTAAACGAATCTATCGGGATCGAGGTCGGAACAAGGGCCATGCATAGATCCCCTCTCGTTTGGTCCCGAATGGGCTACAGAGGAGCAACTGAATTCCTACTTCGTTCATCATTTTACCCGGATGTGTTGAATAATTCACGTGAATGTTTTCTATCGGTTATTCATTGGAGGCTCAGGATACGTAATGCATTTATTACGCCTCTAGCTCATGACCAAGGAAATTGAGGGAATTTTGCACCATTTCTTCTGGCCAAGTTCACTTCGAAATTGTACTGGTGACTGTGCATCAGTGAGCTTCGCTAATCACGAAAATTGAATCCATGGAATGTCGTCGGGCGTGAGGCACGTCAAGGAACAAAGTAAACGATTATTTGTGGTATTTCTTACCACTGTATTCGTTTTCCGTATTTTTTCACATTGCCCTTTACAACCCTGATTGATACGATATGGTATTTCAAAGGGATTACAAAAAAGACAAAAAACAGCTGTTCCGTTTTGTCTGAGACAAACTATATGTTTCGGCAAGATACCTTCATATTGTGATCGGCTGTGTACATCAGACTACTTTCTACCTGATAACATATCAGCGTTGGATCAGGTTTTCGCTTTTTTGGCCAACGTTTATTAAAACAAGGCTCTCTAGAATAAAACCTGTCTCTTTAGTCCATAAGCTAACACAACTCTGAAGGTAAAAATTTTGAGGTATGAGCAAATCCTCAAATTCCAGATGTGTTTTTAGAAGAAAAGAATAACACGTCATTTTCCCAAGAAGTGGATTATATTTACCCTTCAGATAATGAAACACTGAAGTCGGTTAAGCATCACAAGCTGTGAATACGAGTTCAATTTCTTTTTTGTTGTTGAACGATTAGTTCACTATCTCTCCAACACAAATTCCCTAAGTCGGCTGCATGCCAAATACACTTCTTCGTCTTTCTCACCCTTTCCAGATGATTCCATTTCTTCGAATCGACGGAGACTCACATTAACGGTTGAACCAAATGAATTGATCGGCGGATTGAACCAGTCCATCTTATTACGTTGCCTGCTTTCACGCGTCCCCAGCCATGATGACAGCGTGTATGTGATCTGGCGTTTTCGACACAGCCGAGAACCACCTCCGCCAGCAAATTGGGCTTTTATGCATCAGGATGATGATATCGCTCGATGTCCGGAACCGCCCGGTTCCTGTGAATTAGTGAACCAATATGGGAAACTTAAAACCGGAATGGCCGAATTGAATGCGCGGTCCTCTACGTCCAGTTTCTTGGATCGGGATCAGATTGCTCGGCGTCAGTTGCACACACTTAGATTGCATCAGATCACGTGGAAATTTGACGGGACATTCCAGTGCTATGTGTTGCTCAATTTGGACGCTATGGAAGCGAGAACGAGTTTACGTGTTTTAAGTGAGTGAATTTTCACTTATTTTCTTATAATATCTGTGATGGCATTGCTGAGACGTGAAGTCAAACTATTTTAGCATGACTGTGCTCAAGAGCCACGGTGGCAGAAGAGTGGAGGGAACATTTCTGGACATGGTGTCCAAATAATGGAAAATATTGTTCCACTGTTGTGTGCTGTCGCACTATGTAATTGCTTCTCGAGGTTTGAGAAAAAGGAACCCAGACATATATAGTCAAGTGTTTGATTTATGCAGTGCGATCGCGCAATCGAAAACCATCGTCACGTCTCTCTCACCCGTGACTTTAAGCAAGCATATTCCATCTGACCCCTTCTGCGCCACTTAAAATCTCTCGCCCCATCTCGAGACTGCCTGATTACCGACTTGTACGTTTTGTAATGCTCTTGGTGTTACGTCCAGTTCATCCGAGTACGGATGACACTCCTGCTACACAGTTGAAGTTCACCATTTAGGCAGCATCGGATTCGGAACCTATCCTCCTCCTGTGCCGGCCCGAAAATCACACCACCGATCAGGTTCATTTATCGATCGGTCGAATGATTCAGCCGCAACAAGGGACTTGGTGCTTGCCCAGCTAACGCGAGTGAGAAACCGCACCTTTTTTACAGCTGTAAGTCTCAGGTAGGCCCAGTGAACTTCGACTGTGTAGCAGGAGTGCCATCCGTACTCGGATGAACTGGACGTAACACCAAGAGCATTACAAAACGTACAAGTCGGTAATCAGACAGTCTCGAGATGTGGTGAGGGATTTTAAGCGCCGCAGATCGCGGAATATGATCCAATCAGATCGCATTAGGGGTCAGAGGGAATTTGCTTGCTTAAGGTCATGGGTGAGACGGACGAGACGGCTGTAAACGATGGAGCACTCGCAATGTAATTAGTGATTACTGCATTTATGGTTTGCGATATTCCATCGGAAGACAGAATATTTAACAGCGTAGATGTGTCAAGAAAATTCAAGGCGTCACCGTAATACAGGAAACAAATTCTGACAACTTTCTTGTTTCCCTCAATGGCTGACAGAATACAGTGAACCAGAGAAGCTGGGGCATCTAGTGTGGAACGAGAGCGACGGTACGCAAATTGGTTTTGGGTCTGCACATTCAGCTGAGATGACATTCCTTGAAGGAGTAACTTCTCGAAAAGTTTCAGGACAACAGACATATATGCAATAGGACGAAGTTTAAGGTGGCTTTTTTGGACACTAGAGTGATGGGGGCAGATTTCCAACAATCAGGTATAATTCCGTTTTCCAAGCACTGGTTAAACAAAGCTGTGAGCACTGGCGAAAGTGTGTGAGTGCAATCCTAAAGGATGGCAGCCTCCAACCTATCAGGACCGGGTGATTTGCTGGGTTTGAGTGTCAGCAACTCTTTATGAACATACTGTTGTCGAACAGTAAAGGGTTCTTTATTGCTGGGGTCGATGTTTGCGCTGATGATGATCCGCCTCGTCCCCGTGTTATTTTTATTAATTTTGTTGAATGTTCTTTTTAGTTCCTCAACATCTATTGCTGTTCGAGACACGATTGAGGACTGACCACTCAGCTGCTTGATGATGTTCCAGGTTTCCCGGCAGGTTCTTTTGTGCAGGAATGTAGGAGTGTATATGCCGTTCAGTCGATGTAGCCCACCTTTGATAGCAAGAGATAAGAGTTTCACTTTTTGAATATCTTTGCTTTTGTATGCCCTTTCCTTGCTTCAACGTGACTGCTTCAGATAAGGAGACGAGATGAGGTCACACCAAAGGTATAGCTTCTCCCAGGGGTGGCATATATCGTAGCAGAAATTTAGATACCGCATAAGGTGATCACAGTAGATGGAGGGTTTAGGGTTGTCGAACACACTGAAGTTCGTCTGAGAGACCATCACATTGAGCTTCTCTAGGTTCTCTTGGTTACATTGACGTCACAGCTATTTATGTCTGTCGTCAGTCATTTATATTAGCGGTTTGTATAATACGTTATTTGGGTAAACAAATAAACAAAGTGTTGTGCATGTTACTGGAAGAAGATAACTGAACTAAATTTTCCACATAAAATATCAACCCGAAATGTTGGTTCTGTAGGTACTGCAGGAGAAGCATCTACCTGAATGGTTATGCACAGACGATACTTATTATACTGGAACTGCTTTTCTCTTGTATGCCATCAGTCACACTGCCCAACTAAACTACTAAAATGCATTGCATAAGTTTATTAACTGGATTCTCCAGTGCTTTATGGCAGTTCAAGGAAGCCGTTTTTACTTGAATACATATGATCCCACGGAACGAAACGAGGGGGAAATGTGGATTGGATCAATCAGATGACACAGGCTAACAGTGACGAACACAGAGACAAATATGTCCACATGAATTGTCATACATAAACAGGGAGCATTTATTAAAAGGTTGTTCCTTGTTTTACAAGTTTCCAAATCCTAATGTTTCCATCGGAGTTGGTTGGCTTAATAAGTTTAAAGATTCTTGTCATTTGCAACATAGTACCTGATCCTTGAAATAACACTAATCCACATGAATAGTTGATTTGTGGCATGAAGATATCATATACAGGAAAGGAGTGCTTTTTTAGCTTATGAGAAAATGGTGACCACCTTATTTCCTGCAATCCGCACCGTCATCTTCTTACTCCAGTTATCTTTTTCGGGTAAAAGAGCATGACTACTGGAGATGATTCATAGATAAAAATACCCATAAAATCAGTACTTCCTAATTCGTGGTAGACTCACTTGTCCCATCCCCTTGTCTTTTCCATTGGCTTCCCTGTTCTTATCTAAAATAGACATCAGCCCTAAGCAGACGGCAAGACTCGCACTTTTAAACGGACCTAATGGAAGCTGTCGGCAAAAGCGGTAAATAAGCAATAATGATAACCTTATCTGTAATTTTGTGACTCTTTGAGAGAGGAGAGCATCAGACGCCACGAATCTCATTCTATTAGACGTTGAACATTAGGACGCTTTGAACCCCAGGCTTGGGGAAAGGGGGCTGATTGGGGCGTGGTCCAGCAGATAATCAATGAAGTTGAGTTAACTGCGCACCGAAATTTATGTATGCCTAACCTGTTCTGTTCTCCCCCATAGCGGTCTACTTTTGTTCCGTTCTGTACACATCAGGTGCTCCCAGACATCCGACATTCATACAGATGATCAAAGAGGCAAGCGAAGGACAAATCTGGACATCAGTTAAAGATGGAAAACCTGGACTAATACCCCAAAACAAGTGGAAGCTTACAGTTGGAAAGTCACATTATTTTGCATGTGTAGTTTACGAAGCGAATCCTCAAGCTCAGGTTACTTGGATCGTCAGGCGACGAGATGGGACTCTGCGCACTCTCCGAATGAATCAACCAGCAAGATACAATTATATAAAGTGGAGACCCTTCGATGCATTCGTAGACTTGAAGGAATCAGACGATTTGAGTTACTTGGAGGACGAAGGACTAATCGAATGTCGTGCAGAGAATTCGGTTGGTAAAGCATCTTCTGCTCAATCAATGCTTGACCTGAACTGTGAGTTATGGATGATGTGCACGAACCACTTGTTATTGGGAATTGTACTACTTATTAGTAGTTTGAGGAGGAACTTTGAAAAACGCTTTTCTGCTCTGTGATATGAATCAATTTCCAGAATGCAAAATTTGGAAATTTCTTCATTTATTTACGCTCATTCCTGGCTGGGCAAATCTTATTTGAAACGAAACAGCTTAGTATAGAGATCTTCTACGCCATATAATTTTAACCCGATGGTTATGGATTTGCCGAAAAAGTTCAATCCAAGCCAGTGACATTACGTTACATACCCACTGATTCTTGTTTCACCCACGTCTCGATGATGTTCATTTTCAGTGTTTTTGTTCAATCCACAAAAATGTAAACCCAAAGATTTCATCAACTTCAACTAAGGTTGTAAGTATGGGTCATGCTTTCATACGTTTGAACAACAGCAGACAAACTGTTTACCTCTCAGTGGATGGAAACACTATGTTCTGTTTTTCTGAGATCATAATTTTGGAACAAATATCCGACTGGAGTATAAAGGTCGCATAAGATTTTTCTTTGAATCTGAAAACGGGGGCCATCAAAACAAAACTCCTGATACGAAAAAAGCAAGACGTTTATTGGCCACGCAACAAATCAGTAGCCCAGGTAATGCGTTACGAATTCTATGTGAAGCAGATTATGTTCAAATATTTATGCTGGTAGTTATTACCATTTGTTGAATACCTTCCATCTGTCAACAGAAAGATTCATTTTTATCATTTATGCCGCTTTGGTAAAATTACTTCGTATATTAATATCTATATTTCACAATAAGTATTATATGAGTAATTGAACGAAATTCCCCACGATCGGTTTTGCGGTTATTGTCTCTCGGCGGGCATGCACATCCGGTAGCTTTGATTTTTCATTCAAACGCCTGTACCCAAGAAATGTATTTTCGTCGAATTTAGTCATCATTGTGACGACATATATTTTTTATTACACACCTAAGTGTGATGAGCAACAGACGGGGCGAACCCCATAGTCACGAGGACCTGCTTTTCAGTGGTGTAAATCGGCAACCTAAGCCCTGAGACCCCGAG
>UZAN01039881.1:81470-100046 GCA_900618425.1 Echinostoma caproni
AAGCCCTGAGACCCCGAGTGGCCTAACCGCATAAGGCCCCGATAGGTTAGGCGTGGTATTGAACCGGACGACAACAGAGCTGCCTAACGCCATATATATATATATATATATATATACATATTCATATATATTTATATACCGTCACCTAAAGAAGCTGGTTCATTTAAGGGCTCCTCATTGTACCTCGACAGATATTGTGCGGGTAGTAAAAGGGCACCTTAAATGAATTTTACATTGATGCCAGTGTATCTTGCCTAAATTGCTATCTTCAATACGAAGAAAGGCATAGATCAGTTAAATGATTCATTTTGGATGGTTAGTGGTAGGCGGACAACTATATTCTTGTTTCCGTTATTCTTAATGTTAAAAATGTCTTGATTTTGTTAACCGGAATGCTCTAAATGTTCGAATAAATGTTTCTTTGAGGGCCTGGTAATAGTGGACTGACCAACCAAGTTCGATGAATTTGGACAGCAGTTTAACAAATGGCAAAGTGTGCGGTGAGTCAGACCCAGAATAACACGGAGCCCTAAACAACCAGATGCGTAGGACAGTCGTCCGGTGGAAGTTGATTAATGGAAAGAGTCTATCCCACGGTGTTGACGCATCATTATAAACATTATAAATTGGTCAATGTCTATTCATTCAGCGATGATGTAGAGGCAATTATTCAGAATAATCAGAAACCTGAACTTTGTGATAAGCAGTAAAAGCGCTCAGCCGTCTGCAATGATAACACAGAGGGTGTGCTTCATGTGGATGCCCACTGGTGGTTCGGGAAAACAAACTGGATGTCACTTTAATGAATGAATGTGTGTGCCAAAAGTAGCGAAACATTAGAAAAGGTTTGCTTCTGGTTGAAATCTTTATATGAGGTAGCCGTTATTGGACTGGTAAGCCTAATTTTTTTTAGATTTTAGACCCTAGTTGTATTTGTGCACATCTTGAATTTGGATGGTCACTGCACTACAACGTGACGAGTTATTGTGGTCTGCAAAAGAATATGTAGAGCCTGAAAATTTCTAAGAACATGTTTCACAAGGGCAAAATATTGCTATAGTCTACGTTCAAGTTCTCGTTTTGTATATACCGCTCTTGAGGTGTTTGTTTTAGTTGGATTATATACTCCTCCACCCCGCTTGCCTGGCGTAATGCTTAGCCGCTATCACCGACTTACTTTGAATCCCATGATCTGAGGTTCTAGCCTCACCAACACCTTTTATGCAGCTTTGCTCTCGTCTGGTACATTACCATGCCTAACCTAGCGGGGCCTTGTGTGATTAGCAACTGTAAGTCCCCTGGGCTCAGGTTACCGGTTTTCATCATTGAACAGGAGTTCTTCGTGACTATAGGGTTCACCAAGTTTGCCATTCATCACACTCAGGTATGTCATAGAAAAACAGTCAGGTTTATATCGTTTCAGACCAAGTCAGATTTCCGTACTAAGGTTGATAAGGTGGGATACTGGCAACATATATGGGTGGTGCTAAATTCTGTTCGATCAACCGTCTGGTTATCCGATGTTTTGGATCGATAAAGTCGCACTGTTGATGGGGCCCAACCAGGTTGCTTCCGAGCACGTCCGTTTACGTGTTCAAAACATATTGTATAAAGCTCTATGTTCTTTAGGCTAATGAGTTGCGGTCAAATTCGACGACATTGACAGTTCAAAGATGGTAAATTTCCCTAACTTTCCGTTATTTTTAGAGTAGAATTATAAACCTGAAGACGAATTCATATGGAGTGGAGTTAAACTAGACAAACAACTCATTTGTGTTGCTTTTAGTCTTGTTATAATCCGAGAAGTGATCAGAAAACATTAAGACAAACAACGAATTGTATTTGCTTTTCTTAGTGGAATGCGTCCTCAGCCTCACTTCTTTTCATTTCTGTTTATACTGTAATCAACCTCTTCCGTCCCGTTATTCTATCTCCATAGTTGCTCCAGTCATTCAACCTTTTCCATCCCCGGTCATTCGGATTTTGGAAAACGGGAATCTCTCTGTGAATTGCCTGGTTCAAGCCAAACCTACCGCTACTGTCCGATGGTCTGACGGTCAAAAACGAAATGTGTCAGGTGAGTTCCGGGTTCATAATCGGGTTCGAGTACACTTGCATGCGAGCGCTTCGGTACACTTGTCATTCGGCTGAAAATGAAAAACGTCTTTCATTCTCTACTGATGTGTTACAAATTAGGGCAATCTAATATAGTGTTCGAACATATCAAACCGAAATCCATTCAATCTACTCGTCGTTGTATATTTCTGGCTGTGCGAGTCGCAGTCATGCATGTCACTCCAGCATTGATACGAAAAGGAGAGATCATTGCTCATACAGGTTTTTCATATCAAAGGATGAGATCACTTTGTTGAAAAGAAGAAAATGTAGGAAACCCTTGTAAAACAAAATTACCGACTTCAGATAAAGGTGGTGCGATTAAACTCCACATAGTAATGTAACGTGGAACCAGATTGAAACCAATCGGCCCGGACCGCCGAAACTTCGGTTATCGTTTGGAATTGAGTCCATGGTAAACAACCATTGCTCCAGGTGCTCCTTGTGGCGAGTCGAACACAGGGGTTTCGGATGGCAACAGTCGTTTGCACATACCTACAATTTCACGAATCGTGTTGGTGGGAATCGGGTAGCAATATTTCTGAGAAATTTGCTCGGATTTACAGAGTTTTCTCAAAGAAAGCCTTCAGCGCATTTCAAGATACCTTAAGCTTAGTGATCGTCGTCGAGTTCCCTTTGCTCGCATCTCGTTGACGGTAGATTTGGGCAGAAGAATACCAATGCGATTGCTTTTTCGTGTCTATTTCGATTACTACCACATTTTAATTATTGTGTAATTTTAATTCCAAGTGGGTAATGGTGGATTTGGTCAAGTTTCAAAGGTAAATTCGTCGTGCATATAACAAATGAAGCGTGAACTGCAAAGCTAGGAAGCACTGAACAGCTGTTTCGACCTGGTTGGGTCTCATCAGCAGTGCGAATCCATCGACCTAACTGGGTATTGAACCCGGGATCTCACAGGTAGAACGCGCACATGCTACCCACTCGACCAATGGTAGTTGATCAGTACGAAACAGCAATCCAAAGCTTCTTAGCTTTTCAGTTCACGCTTCATTTGACATATTTACGACGAATTCACCTTTGTAATTTAAATTTGTTGGCTATTATTTCGACAGTATTTCGTGAATAACAATACATGGCATTTTTTTCTTCTTTCTGTTTAGGGTCAATTTTGCTATGAACAATCAAAAGAAGTATTTTCACTCTGCTTTATTTTTAACTTCAGTATTGAGAATAAGACTGTTAGTGCCGTGAAATCATACAAGTATTGATCAAACTCATGCAACATGGCCTTAAATTTGTAACTATATATTTCAGTTTCCAATACGGTACTGGTACTGGCACTGACTGTGCAGATTTTTGGCGACCACCACTCTTGAAACGCATGGGCAGAAAACCATACTTTGTCAATATAATGCTATATCTCGTGAGAGCTCATTATAGAAATGTTTAGGACCCCCTCATGTATTGTTCTCTGGATCGCATGTTCCATATTTGAATTCATTCAATTAATACCTAACAGCCCAAAATCAAAAACTTTCTGGTTGAGTTGAAGACCAACATACATCAGCTACCTCGTAAGTGGTCGTTAATGGCCAGGGTACGGCATGCATGGAAGGAAACGGAGAAATGCCATTTGATTCCCAAGCTGGTGGACCCCATATCAAAGAGATTGACTCAAGTGTTCAGTAAAGAAGAGCACACAGATTATTGACAAAATGACATAGCAATACCTATGTCACATCTCCTAGGCATTTTTATAAATAAATTCTCATGAATGTTTTCAACTAAGGAATCAATATTTTACAACCAATGCATCATAAACCGTATTTTACAAGGAGGAAACGTAATTAACGAAGTATGCGACCAACAAAGCACTTAGATAGGTGGTTACTACCACAGATATGTTGTGTCTTGTTTGGGGTAGTACCACATTCAGTCCCCTGAGTGAGGCTTAAAATGCAAGGTACTGGGAGGAAGTGATTCAACGAATGTTTTATATATACATGTATATCACGGGCTTGCGAGCAAGCATTCTGCTAATACAACAAAAATAATAATAAGGTCGGAGGATTGACGTACAAAACTGGGTGAAATAGGGATCGAACAAAACAAGGTGTATTAGGATAACGGGGATAGCAATCATTTTTGTTTCACCGTACAATGCTTGATATTTTCATGTGTTAGTTTATCGTTTTCATCGGGCATGGAATTTCAACAGACGGTCAGCGCAGTATTCGCACCTCTGATGTCTATTCTGGGTAATATCTCTTAGCGTTTCTAACCAACGGTCATCCTCATCCCTTGAGCCCCAACGTGGAAGGCAGGCTGCACCAATCGAAACCAGCTTCTTCATACCAGTACGCCACGTCATATTCTGACCATCGCGGAGCTTCTTCCAGTCCTGTCCATCAAGAGCAAAGAGAACACGGAAAGGTAGAAGAAAGGCAGACTCACAAAAAGTGGCTAAGCCACCGGAGTTGGTGTAGAGTAAATGCTTTTAGAGAGCGACTATTCACACCCAACAGACGACGACGAACCTCGTCATTGCTCAGCTGATGCTTCCACCAGACACGAGGAATGTTTCTGAGACAAATAGGAAAACGTATTATTTTATTTTATCTTTAGTTTTAATTCTTTGTATTGAATGAACAATGAAGCACTTTTAAGAAAAGACGAAACTGTCAGTTAGAAGTCAGTATTACCCAGGGAATGGGGGAAGTCAGGCAGCGTCCGTGGGATTTGATTACAAGTCTTCTGGGCGATAAGTTGGTGACCTCTTCCTCCTGACCACAACGTGACCAAACCATTCGTTTTGCTCCATGTGTAACCGGTGGAATGTTAAAGCAATCATTGGTATTCATAAATTTGTCTTCTGAAATAACAACCACGCCTTCAGTGATAGGTAAAGTGTGTAATTATGCAAAAGCTAAAAGAAAAGTTATTCAATAAACTTCCTTTATTTTATGAAAGAAATTTTTATTTCATATTTACATATTCAATTTACTAGATGAACAACCAGAATTTATTGATGAGTTTCTTCTGAGGCGGAAAGCAGTTTGATAGACTTGTATTGATATTTGTTTAAACTCTCTATATACCGGCGATTTCAACCGATCAAGTTCAACTTACGTAGCTTGGACAATTGTTTAGCTTCCGGAGCAGCAGAGACAATATGATATTTTAATTATGTGTAAAATCAGGCTTTATTTTATTGATTTGACAAACTGCTGCTAACTAGGTGTAGTATGATGCACAGTCTATAACCACTTGAATTCGGCTGAAATGGTGTATTAATATCCGGTAAGCCAAAAGTAGAATACTGATGAAAATTACTGTTTCAATCAGTTAATTCACGCATTCAAGCCAGAATAAATTGCTATTTTTCTGTTCACTCTGAATCCCGATGACCACGTCAAGACTCGTCACATCTGGTGCGGTATCATGTGACCCGCATGGGATCAACCGAATTTGTATGCATCGCCTCTAATGCGATTGGGCAAAGTCAACGCAGTTTCAAACTGGATCTACTGTGTAAGTGAGTTATGTTCTTATTACCTCTGGTAATCCACGGAACTAAAATTTCTCGTCAGGTCGGCTGCCGTCCATCATGGACAGGTTAGGATTTATAATAGCACAAAATGCTCTGCATTCATCTTTATTTCCGAATAAATGCTGTAAGTCGCAGTTAGTTCCTAATGGTGAGTGCATGTCAAAAGCTTATATTTATTTATTTTATTCATATTTATACATTATACCTCATTCAACTCACCATAAGAGGACTTCGTACCACTCATCGGTGGGGGCCTCAATAGTTACAACGCAACTGTATGCCTGTAGTTAAAAGTAATTAGTAGAGTTCTCAAGCCTATGAGTTAGGTTTGAAACCCGGAGACGAGATGTTTAGGTAAACCACCTCTCTATCCACCAAGATTGTCCAAGCTAGCTCTTAGCTTTCACTACTATTAGGGGAACCATATTTTAACAGATAGGGATCAATTTCCTACTACACTACTCCCACCAGGATCTAAATGAGACTAAGCAGAAAATTGGCCTCGAATAGTTTTTATCAACGTAATCCATAGGCAAAGATTGGGTTTATCATAACGAAACCACCATTGAGATGGCTGACCTTTAAAGCCTGATCAAGTACATATGGTGAGTAGGCCGGTGGTAGTTCGTTGTTAAAGGTCACCAAATTATCACTCCAGATCAAGCGTGTTCGAATCCCACATCCGCCGCCCGATTTTTCGTATTATTTGTTGTTTGACAGGACTTTGGTTGACAGAGTCCGCTTTCCTGAGGATTTTGTCACTGCATATTTAACATAAGGAGGTAAAAAGAAAAAAAGAAAAGAAATAAATAGAAGCGGTCAGTGTGGATAGCCAGAATTTCACTCATACAACAGAATAATTTACAAGTAGAACAAGTTTCCTTTTGAGCCAGTTGTTTTGCACAAATGCAAACACAGGGTAAGGGGATAATGTATCGTGAGTGAAGAGCGATGAAGCCCATATTACCTGTTCATTCTAAAGGCATCTGCCCGATCACTCATGTAAAAAATTGAAATGTGCTCTAAAACGTATCTTCATGTGAGACCGAACACAGAGCATATGACCATATAATTAATTTCCAACACTGTTCTTGCTTGACCGAATGTCTCTCAGATTCTGGCAGTCACAATAGGACCGTATAGAACAGTCATATTTGACCAGAACCCCTTGAACACAGTGTAAAATGAGCCATTAGACTCCTGGAAAGTCAATATCAATCGCGTAATCGAAACCACGAAATCCGGTCCACCTTGTGCTACGAACATCCTCGTGCCCATTTGGTTGATCTGAACAATGCATTCAAAGTAATGTTAAGTGATTGAATTCCTCGTCTAATCACTTCTTCTAGTAAACCAATGCTCATCATGTAACACAAGCCTCTGTGTTCACAAAAACAGGTGACCTGGATCTTTGAAATTACCAGGAATTGAGACGGAAGCCTCTAACCCCTCCATCACTATTTTATTAATATATACGTACACTTTGGACGTTTTGTAGATGAATTTCGCTAATGTTATTCATTCTAGTCCGCGCGGGAAATTAAACGATTTGTCTCCATCTCCATCTTGTCTCAGACCCACCCGTGGTCCAGGTTCGTTCCAATATAACTGCCAATGTTGGAGAACGCCTCGAAGTTTCCTGTCGCGTGGATGCCAATCCACCAGCCACAACCGTGTACTGGTCATTTACACCAACTGGTCATCATGGCTCATGGAACGAAACTTCACTTAGACAAAGGGAAGGAAATCAACTGTTATTAGCCAGTGTCCGCCGAGAACACGAAGGGATGTACACATGCCATGCGGTCACCGTACCGAAGCTGTCAAAACTGTTGAATTCGGAAAGTGTGCCAGATGCCAATCATCGCTGGTGGCAATCCAGGGCGACCAGTTCTGCTAGTCTTCGATTAGTCGTAAACTGTGAGTGTTTTGAAACAAATACACGTCTTGTTTAGTAATCACGGAAGGGGTTAATTATCTGAGTTTCCTGGTTGACGTACCCAGGTGTTTGGTCGTTCATCAAACTATGCATTTCGACTGTCAACGGTTCATCGCCAATGAAGGTAACACTTGACAATACGTGGTCAGAATGACCGCATCCCCATCACCAATCGCCTGGTTGCCTCTTCGTCGCACTCCTTCTTCCTGAATCGCATGGTTTCCGAGTACTCGATACTATTCGCATGTGGTTCGTTGTCCAGCAACTGTAACGCGTGTCCGCTTGGCCGGCGTTATCCCAGAGAGCTGGATCACCACACGGACCCCTGCATCTGCCCCGAATGGACTCATCCAACCAATCACAATTTTACCCCATTTCACTCTGAGGGTCAACACTGGCTGTGTTATTGTTCACCCCATGGGACTCAAAATCCCTCGTGGACCAGTCTTATAAAATCAGCATGTCACTCAACTTTGATTGATATTCCATAAAAATATACATACATATGGGCAGGGGTTGTCAGTGGGTTTGAGTGCCTTCGCGGTTAGTTTGCCCCCTCGGGCAGAGATGAGCATGTTTGACTGTTTGCCACACATGGCCGTAAACTGGGTTCAGTCATCTATGACTAGACTGACATATTATTGGGGATTCTGTCTCGCATAAGCGCAGCAAGAATTTAGAAGAGGTTCTATGTATAGCGGCTGCGAAACCTCACTTATAAACATATCTTAACTGTTGTCCCTTTTACTAAATTACTAAAACCAGGCTAGATTTAAGCCACTGAATATATAATCGAATGCGCCAGTTGTACACTATCGACTATATGTTACACTCGCTGTGTAAAAAAGTTATTTCCTTTTTCTTCTTCCTCACAGTTCACACAGTAATATTACAAATAAAAACACGATCGACTGTCACGTATACGAATAAAGTCTCTTTGCACACACACGCTTCCATAGATTCCACGACTGTGCTTTCCTATTAATACAGTAACTTTCTGTGGAAAAAGGAATGAAGCTTGGCGCACGTTGTGCGTAAGTTTTTATTTCTGTATGTCTTACTTACTATCAAGGAGAAAAGATTGATTTTACATTCTTTCTGACCATGTTCGTGTGCACATCTTTATTCAATGCTTGAGGAGGCAGCACAATTCGTGTTGAGTTAGTAACTTGACGTACGAACCATTTGGGGCTTTATCGTTTCTGAAACGAAACCAGAAGCACGACAATGCAAGGACGTGATGGCAACACTCAAACGTTCAGCAAATCAGTATCTAATTGTAATGTTGAACCGATGGTTTATGGAGGAATAAACCAGCAAGATATAAAAATATTCAGGTTCAGATGTTTCTACTATCACTTTATCGGACGAGCCAGTCCCTTTGAATTCCGTTTTTCCCGTTTAGATACACCAGGTCAACCTTCCGTCTCAATCTTATCGCCCAAACCAATTTTGGAAGGATCACTGGTTCGAATTCAGTGCTTGGTTAACAGTCACGGTAAGTTATTCTTTGAGTATCATGGAAATTATCTCATATTCATGTTTCCTAGAGTCGGGATTTCCTAAACCAAAATTTCATTGGATACGTCGATCACTACTGGAAATGCTTACTGGTACTCAAACTGTGCTCCAATCTCCGTCCATGCATTTGGAAACGCAAGCAAATGGATCTACTTTACGAATCAACTCATCCGTGGTGGCCGACTCGGGCATTTACACATGCTATGCGCGCAATGTTGTCGGGATTAGTCCACCGAGCGAAGTGTTACTAAGCGTTGAAGGTCAGTAGTAAATATCGCTCTCCGGATAATGATTTCGGTGATTTCAGCACTGAATGAAGACGTTCTCGGTATAAATCTGAATTGATGCACTGCAGTAGAAAAGCTCTACTTAGTATTAATTTCTGTATGCATGCATACATTCAGTCATAATGCAATTGTGTATCGATATGCTCTTGATTGTAGGTTCATTAAACCCGATTGAATCGGTGATACATCAGTAGCTAGTTGAAGACCCAAAGCGTCAATTTTCTTTTTTTATTTAATTCACTAATTTTTTGAGATATCTTGTATGTATTTTTTGTCTTTGTACATACTTGCAAAGTGCTTGTCATGTATGGAGAAAATATTTCGGGCAACTTGAACGGCAAGGTAAATCTATCATCAGAATGAGCGTATCCGACACTGAAGATATTCAGAACTTACCATGGAGCCCGTGAGACCTCGCTCACAATTTATTAGTAAAGAATTGCTACCAATATTTTACAAAGTCAGATGAACGATCATTTGTCTGAATGCATATGAGGAATGAATAATTTATAATAATTCAAATACACAGGATGAGTTGGGCCTAACGAAGCTTTATTAGGGAATGAAATTCGACTACTCTTATTCTCATAATTTTTGTCAAAATGCAAAATAGGATTACACAAAAGTACACACGATCATTAACTTTGTAGTGTTTTACCTTTCTATCATATTATGACAGGTAAATCTGAAGGTAGAATTCAAATGATCGTTGAGGGACACTTCGTAGGGTTTCTCTGTTCCTGCGTTATGAGTAACTATATCGATACTGGGTCTTGGTTTCTACAACTGAGCTTGTTTTGCACATGATTTGGACAGTATCGGATGATTTTATGCCGCAAGTAGCGCCATGAACGATAAAACGGTTCTTGGGAACAGAACAATCCATGCAGCTAGAAAAATGATACCCATATGTTTAGACGCTATTGAATTATGAATATTTCAAAGGGGAAATTCATCGTGTATATGTCAAATGAGGCGTGAACTGAAAAGCTGGGAAGCACTAGACAGCTGTTTCGACCAGTTTGTGACAGTTTCCAACCGAGTAATTACCCCGGAGGCTAGTGTTGAGATGAGCGAGGTCTGTGGCCTGCAACAAGCTCGCAAGGATGGGTTGTGCTACATCGTGTGAATGGAAAGTGTAAAACGGTCTGATCAGCTTCCCGGTGGCCGAGTGGGTAGCATGTGCTCGTTCTGCCTGTGAGGTCCCGGGTTTGATACCCAGTTTCCATCGATGGATTCGCACTGTTGATAAGACCCACCAAGGTCGAAAAAGCTGTCCAGTGCTTCCGAGGTTTTCAGTTCACGGTTCGTTTGACATATACACGAAGATTGCTCCTTTGAAGTTGGACCAAATCCTCCGTTTCTCGCATGGAATTGTGAATAATTGCAACGAACCATCAGGTTTGCATATATACGAGCTGCTGTTTGGCCCGGTTTCCATCGATATAATAATGATCGCCAGCGATCAGTCAGATTGCACTGTTCCGCTGGTTGTCCTATTTAAAGTGATTTAGGACGGGTTCCTATCACATAACAGCGACAGAAGTAGGAAGTGCTGAAAATGGTGAAGAAAAGCCTATGCATGTGTGCAAGTGAAAAAACAGTTGAATGTTGAACTGTAGAAATACGTACCTTCATTAGGTGATATTGGATTGAGTTTGTATGACATCCAGTTGTGTAATGTGCAGGTAGCCGATGCCTGAAACAAAATCTGGGGAAGACTGAAGATGAAAGGTAAACAAAAATAGGATTAATCTTTAGGAATACTGGCGAACAGGGCACAATAGATTTAACAGAATAACGTAGAATGGAGAGCGACTCGAGGTAATGTACCATTAGGATTGCTGGATGACAACAAGGTTTCTTGGGTTGCGCTAATTCGCAATAACAGTATAACAGGTTACAGTTAGAACGAATGAAGAAATGTCGGACACAGCCTGCAAGAGTTAGATAAAATAAGTAGTCACATTAGTGAGTATCAGGAACGTAATAAATTATATAATGCTTGTCAACTGTTTTTATTCTTGTTGTTACACAATCAGATTCAAGTTGGATAAACTTGACAGTTTGAGGGGTTTTAATTATTGTTCCTGGGAGGGTTTATTCACATTATACAACTAGAGGGTTGGGACCACTGATCAGAGTTCGCCAGCTACCCACGTATAGATGACCTCAATCCAAGTTTTCGGCTTCGGACCAGGATTAGACTCTGAGTTCTTTGGGGGGAGGGGGCGGGATCGTGGTGCGGGCAGACAGACGGTCGAGGAATTAAGGAAATTGCGGAATCGAATTCATATCATGATTAAAATCGCGAATCTTTGTAATCTTGAATGGTATTCTTTCCTGTTCGGCAAGTATGCGGGTTCAATACTTGTTGCGGCCGTATTCCATATAACGGAATTTAAAACTTAAAATAGAGCATATTTTTGGTTTCTCATCAACCGGAAAGGAGAAGTCTTGGAGGAAGAATAATAAAAAGCAAATCAATCATTTATAAACGAATAGTAGAATCTATTTGCTGTAATTGAAGTTAGTTCGTGAAGTGGTATCCTTCCTTCGAGAGAAATATGTTCAAACGGTGCATTGACAACATTAATCTGATAACTCTTCCAGTTGACTTTTAAAACCACCAGGTTTCCTCAATTAGAAGGCAGTTACTATGCACAATTCATGGCCAAACTAATAGAAGATCCAAACAGGCAATAAGTTTGAGTATCTGCGCGATAATTCACCTCGGTGGCTCCTCCATTCTGGCTGAACAGCATCAAAAATATTCATTTATCTCAAGGCATGTCTACTATGCTACAACTATAGTTGAAGCAAACATGGACAATTTAAGTAGATACACTCTGATAGCACAAACATTTTCAGAATATATTTTTCATCCCAAAATTCTTACTTTCTCGGTGGCTTTGTCTTTTATGGTTTTCTGCTTCCGTACTCGGAAAAGATACCATTTTTATTGATCCTTTTGTAAGTGGTTTCTTCATCCTCTGCGTTTTTTGGATTAAAAGACGTTTCTGGGGACCTAATTTAATTTGTTTTTGTTTTTGTCCTGAGCCGGTTTTCTGCTGGTTCGTTGATTTTTCCAGTTGGTGGTAGGCAGCTCTGCTGTTGTCCGGTTCAATAACACGCCTAACCTATCGGGGCCTTATGTGGTACGCCAGTCCAAGTCCCGGGGCTTAGGTTGCCGATTTCAATCACTGAACGGCAGGTCCTCGAGACTATCGGGTTGACTCCGTCTGTCGTTCATCACACCTAGGTGTGTAATTAAAAAAATCCATTTAGACGGTCTAAAAGTAAGAAGAAGTAGAATACTGATAGCAGTAGCAAAACAAGATATAGAATACGGTTGCACAGAAGCTGAGTGGATCCATGGAGCGTACTGTTTCCGAAAATCGGCCACGTGAGTAGGATGAATTTAATTTGGAACAGATTTCATTCTGTTTGAAAAACATTCACCTCAAAAAGGTATTTGAGCATGGCATGACATCGGTGTCTGCATCTCTCTTTTTAGGTCGGTTAGGACTCCCGATCAGATTTTATTTCGATCACCTAAACACAAGTCTGACAAGGGCCAGAGTACAAATGGATGTCATGCGTGCGCTATGGCCTGTGAGTTCCCCGGGTTCGCGATCCTCATTTGGGTCGATTGATTCACGTTGGGCGTAAAACCGGAAAAGGTTTGACTTACGTGAACAGGGCTTCCGAAAATTTCCACTCCCATTCCTTACACTCTGTACACAGCTGCATTTAAAATGCCGATTGTCTTCTGAAACGGTTGAGATTTGAAGAGAAAAGCTGATTGCGCACATAACTTCAACAAAATCCTCTGTCTGTTTCTAATATTCCGGAATAGCAAGATACGGAGAACAACCGAGGATTATAAGAATTAAACGAGGCCATTTGAAGTAGTATTCTGCGTATTTATTATTACTATTGGTTGGTGTAGAAAAATCAGGAGGGGCAGAATAGTCGGATAGAAAAACTTCATACGCGCAAAATGGATTCATTCAGTTTGCAGATAAATATGATTGTTCGCAAGCGTTCATATACAAAGGAACTATGACAGAACGTTGAGAGATCGAGAAAAAGAACACATTTAAAGTCGGAATTCAAACGATGCATAATGGGTTGGTTGAAATTAATGAAAATACTGTTTCCACCTGCTCTCCATTCTCTCGTGTTAAATCAATTCTCAGGATCTTTTACTTTGGAGGTAATAGGCATGTTTGAGTGTACACACGCATTTCGTTGTGATTTATCATGTAAAACGAAAGAAGTTAATCTGCAAGATGTTGAATAAATGCAATTTTTAAGCTAAATGTATTTTAACAAATAATCTGCGTTGATCGTTTGCTGCCAACTGTTTCATAATGCATTTTGATCAAGGTTCAAATTCTAGATTAAAAAAGCAAGTAAAGTAGGGTATTATTTTGGGAACATTTGTCTAAGGCTTTGGGATCCAAAATATGCTGAAAGATAAAGGTAGTTTATCCAAATATCTAAAACAGTTTTCTCTTTATCTATCTACAGGTAAACCGTGTTTGATTGAGGGACCACCAGCAACTCAGACTTTTATCGCCACTCCACCCGTTGGCCTGATGGAATTCACAACTGAAAATCACCTATCCGGTTTATACTTAGCCAAGACGAAAAAGCTATCCCAACTGGTTCCAGCAGAACGCTCCTACCCCCGTGTTGTGCTGACGTGCAATTTTGTGAGCAATAGTAAACTATCAGTTCAGTGGATGTATCGATCGCAGTCGACTACGAGCAACAAATGGATGGCTTTGCAACCAGTTGGGCCATCCAGTGCCGTTTCCCTTCCTTCCGGATACGCGTTGGAGACACATGCCAATCTATTGCCTGAGGTCAACCTGTGGCATATCCGAGCCATGTTGACTATTCCACAAACTGGACCTTCCAGTATTGAATTGGATCCAGGCAGTACGTGCACATTTAAACACGCAAGCGATCTGTTACAACGAGAAGCCATAGATGCCAATTATGCTTGTGTGGCCTCGAACCCCTATGGAGTGACTCAAAAACAATCTCAGGTCACAGTGGTGTGTAAGTTCCAGCGGGGTGGGTTTGTCCGATGTCATTCATGGTGGTTTACATTTATCCAATCGAAAAACAGAGCTAAACTGAGTCAAAATGTACACACAATATCGTGTGTTTTCCATGTCTTAGTTGAATTCGGATTTATGAGTTCCTATCATATCCTATCATAAAACTATATCACGCATATTAAATCTATTTTAGTAACGCTCTCCGTTCAAAAAACAAAACGTTCTAGCGTATTCGTCTGGTAGATCTTGAAAAGTTACCAAATAACCGAAAACTGGGACACAACCGTATGTCAGATCTGTGAAATGAGAATGTGAATTGTTGCCTATATGAGTTCTAGTGTGAACAGCCCAACGCAGAGCCACAAAACTATTCCAAACAAAGGACAGCAGTTTGGATCCTAATTATAACAGAGCGAACTCGGGTTCACAATGTATCGCAAAAATATTGTTTAAGGCGGGATTGTACACATAGACAGTGTTACCAGGTCAAAAATGCAGTATTTTCGGTAGAGTTCGAAATTCCCCGAGGTTTCGAACACGGCCACTAACTTTTCTGAAAACAGGATTCCTAATCTTATAAGTCGGAGGGAACAGTTTAAAGGAATGCTATGCTGATGAACTGGACAATTTGGTTGATGATCAAATACAAGCAAACAATAAACCAATAAAAAAGAAAATGAAGAACTTCAGATAAAATAACCTTAGCCAAACCGTGGAATCAAACACGATGATTGCTCTTCAGGCGGGCATAAAGTAATATTATATGTTTCACAAGCGTCTGATTTAGGACTTTGCTAACATCTTGATAGAATAACTTTCATAACAAAGAAAATGTTCATGATTTACTAGTGAGCGAATTACATCTGGTTTGTGTAGTCCAAAACATATGAATTTTTCTTCAGAAATTTTCTATTAAAGCAATCGGCTAGATCATATGCCCTTTGGATGGGGTCAAACGTCCAGGGCACCTCAAGGCCCAATCAAACGGGTGACTACTGTTAGAAACAGGAAGCTGTGTGCGGTCTGAATGCATCGACTTGGTTGTTTTGAAATCAAAGATTTTTACTAAGTCAACTAAGTGAAATATCACTGGATTACCAGCCTAGTTTTGCCCCTTATCTTGGCTTCTCATCTTTTCACTTTGGAGGAGTAACACTTTTCCTAATGGAAGGAGGTGAATTGGGCTTCCTCAATAGAGGCTATTAGCGACATATAATTTTATGGAAGCACTTTGTGGGTTGCAAGAGACGCTGAACCAGTTACAATTCATGACATCTGTCCCCGACCAAAGTGAGGTTTACGGAGGACATAAAAATGCGGAAAACGCCAAATATTCAGAGCGAAATTGAAACCGGGCATCCAACACGTGTGTGGCAAAGTTTTGATTATTAACACTCACCGCGAATTTGTCAAACGAAACAAAGAAATAGTCTCCGAGCATTTAGAGTGTGATAATGTCGTTGAGGACCCTGAACAAATTATTCGGATAAAGGGATACATTATAAAAGACAATAAATCACCAATTCAGCATAGATACCTAACGCGCACAAATATGTATCGATACATAAAAAGACATCTCTACTGAGAATATTGTTTTGTTTTCATTACAACATTTTCAGCTAGTTACGGTTTCGTTTGCCTCTTAACTTGTTAACCTTCGCTATTCCACGTTCACGATCTATTTGCAGCGCTTCTATGGTGTACGTTTGACTGACTGAACTAAAAGCGATGAATTTAGCTCAGGAGAATTTTTCGTTTTCGTTTTTCCTTCATTCCCAAATAGTTTAGAGATCACAGGTGCAACCATGGGAACTGATTGCACAATTAGACATAGTTAGCACAAAGCACCGACAGAGTTTGCCACGGTTATCTTGATTTTGTCATTTGATTTGCAACCTCGGGGTGACTGAGAATTGGAGCGTATCTGAATGAAAACTTTTGTGAGCAGTAAGGCGTCAATTTCTTACCCCTACCACATGGGCCATTACTAGCGCGTGAACGTGAAAACCATTGCGTTTATTGGAAACAGGGAACAGGATAAAAAGCGGAATACGGACTAACGTACCGCCTGGTTCCCACCAAGAGCCGTAGCATTGTGCTGCTTTTGATTGTGATTGTTATAGATTTAACCAATTCGGATAGATTGTTCTCTTGCTGTATAAGCGACCTAAGCTGGTAATATCAATCAAATGACAAAATCGAGTTGACCGTGACTAACTCTTCCCATGATTGAGCCTAACTGTGTCCAAGTGTGAGATCTGTTCGTAAGCGTTGCCTATGGAATATGTAAACAGCTTGACATTGAATCAATGAATAATAATTGTTTTGCCACACTCTATTGTTGAAAATGCTGTGGTGGGTACCTTTCAGACATAAAAGCGACCAGCTGCCATCCGAATTTGGTTATTCAACCAAGATTGAGCCAAATTTGAAAGAAACTTCGGCATCAGATATAGTTTTATTCCAATTTGAGAAGAAATGAAAGTAAACGATTAATCATACATGCATAATAACTTCCCATTCCATCCCTACTGATCATCAAAAGACTATTCTAGCATGAAATGTGTTATAAATCAAATCGCTAATCGTTGCTATTCGGTGATTTGAGCATCCGTTCGTGTTTACCTCTTTCGTGATAATAATCAGCTGCAATTGTCAGTGACCCCTAGTAGTTCAATGGTTCAGTTAAGAGAAAAGAAAACCAATGTCAGCGTTTTCTTGGCTTTGTAAAAGTTTTAATGCTTTCCAACGGTGAAAGGATCGGAGTTGATATGGTGTAACGACCAACACGCGATTGTCTTGGTCCGAGCTACATCGGTTTGATCAAAATATTCTTCGCTCGTTGTGGATAGCGATGATCGACTCTCAGGGTAATGCGTAGCCCAAATTTATCGATAACTAATTGGATATAACAATACCTTACGGCAGTTGTGGCCAAGTGGTTAGGTCACCAACTAGTGATCTGGGTGTCCCGGGTCCAAAGTGCTCCACCACAGCCCGTCTTCCCTGTATCTGTATTTTCCCCAGGCAGCCTTTGTATGGGCGCAGCCCCCTTCCTGAAAGTTATTTGTACATTTGTATATTCAATAAATAGAAAAGAAGGAATTAAAAAGATATTTCTTTTTTCACTATTTTGGCAGTAATCACAAATACATAAAGCAGCATATATCTGACAATCATCCTAAATCATCATCCGGCCAAAATGTAATGAATGGGAAAATATCTGTGGTACAAAAAAGAAATAAATAGCAAACTGTGTACATGCGATGGAAATGTTTGGGGTAATCAACAAAGAGCACCTGACAGCTATTTCGTCCAGTTTGGGACTCGTCAGCCCGGCGTACTTTTGTGTACCTGTCAGGACTCGAACAGCAATTCTTCGGACTGGAACTTCAAACCCTCAATTTACAGTCAAAACAAGTGCACTATGACGGACAGCAATGGTTAGCCCAACAAAGAGCGTTCAATCAAAACAAAGCAGTAGCACTCAGTCCCATTTAAGCGTCCACACAAAGCCCTTTAACTGTCCAATCAGTAAAGAGGCTCTATGATTAAAAGATGAAATATGAATTTCAGAACAGAAAATTCCCCAGAGTATAAACCATTACCCGAAAGAACGACCGCAGACTAGCAAAGAGCCCGTGAGAAAACGCAGAGAAATCGCGAGGGATTTTCAGTATCATTCAATGTTACAATAGTGCTCAGCTGGGGCAAGGTTTGCTGTGCACATGCATGGATGAGCTTGTGTGTGAGCTCAACCAACGCCCGACAGTGGTCGCGGTCAATACACAATTAGAAATAAGTTTCATTGACGTATTTTTCCTCGTACATGTTGTACCTAGCGCAATGATTGAGCAATACACGTCACAAAAACTAGAAAATATTATACATTTATCAAAACTTTTCTTTCCTCTCTCTGGCGCGCATTTTCGCAATCACAGANNNNCTGGGCTGCCAAGACCAGTATGTTGCCGTCCCGGCCCAGGAAACGAGTCAACTAGTTGGTCCGATTATTTGTTTATTCTCATCCAGACCTCCGGTGGAACAAGTAATTTGGTGGCAATATCAGGACAACCACTGGAAGAAAATCTATCAGTCAAAGACGTTTAGAAACCCCATTGAGTT
>UZAN01039882.1:0-24652 GCA_900618425.1 Echinostoma caproni
GTCAGCACGATTTAAATACAAATTTTCGTTAACTTCGCTTACCTTCCCCCCGAAACTGTATCCTCATCCTAGGGCCCTTTTCATGGTCCTGCTCTGTCATTGTGGTTAGTGTAATTGCGCATGCGTTTGTGTGTCTGTGTGACCGAGCGTTTCTGGGTGCACACACTTGTCTTCCTAAAGAAGACAGAAACTGTGTTCCTGTTACCCTATACCTTTCCCCCGCAGAGGTTTAACAAGCTGCAAGACATGCGGTGTTGAGCCCAAGTTGGTTTGCTTAGATCATAAACTTCAGCCACAAATAATTCTCACTCCGGCCTGGTAAAACGAGACAGAAAAGGTTGTAAAAATTTTGATGTAGTCTCGTTTGCGTCAAATCTTGCGGTCCCCAACAAATGCAACTTATGTATATCGTGTCCTCCTTTAAACTATTCAAATTTCTCTAAAAGATCTCACATCTCAGCTAGTCAGGCAAGCCGTATTTGATCACACAGTTTCTATACCTCACAAACCTGCTTTTTTTCTTTTAGCACCGTGGAACGATTCTCAGCTGAAGAGTGCTGTAAACCAGACCTTCCGTTTGGGAACATCTTTCCTGTCATTAGTGTAACATCTTCCCCTGAGATATTTTCGATGCCGAGCTAGATCTCCCGGGGGAATGCATAGATTAGATAGTTCTCCTGTTGACAAAGAACGGTTAGGTGGTTGCCGTTTGTGTGCGTGTGTTTGTAACTTTTGGGACAAAATTGTGTTTTAAATAAACTAATGAGCAAACAGATCATTGCGATTAGTCACTGAATCTCTTCCCGGTCGGTCGGTCGGTAGCACATCACTAAACAAACAGAAAGCCCAGTGAGAACGACGAGGATTAAAACGGTGAAATACTAATTAGAACAGTCACAATGCCTGTTGTGGTCATTTGTTGACAGAAATTCTCTGAACAGAAGGGAAAGAAATAAACATTTTTGTTTGGCAGATAGCTTTCAATGAATTCGAGTTGGAAATGTTCTGCAAAACTATCAAACCACCACTGTTAATAATTACTTTTTATTTTTTTTTGTTTTTAGATTAATCATGGTCGTGCCTTTTTAACCACAAGCCGAATATCAAACGTTTGAAATTTCCAAAAACTTCTAAATAATGGGACTCTCCCAAAGTCTGATAGAACGTAGCTGAACTAACATAACCATTGTTAATTTGTTATATTCAATCAAATTATNTATAATTTTATACAGCACTTTATCACTCGTTAGATGTTGTCATTAATAGTGGAGGTGGTGGAGGTTTAAGTTACTGTCATCGAGGCATAAATGAAGGCTTTGCGTTTAATTCATTGAAATTTACATAATTCGTTTGTAAACATTTGATTCATATTTCATACAAAAGCTGGTGGTTTCCAGAATAAGAATATTGTATCGTTAAAAGTGAATACTCGTGACCATTAACAAACCACGTACCCTATCCAATATCGATTAATGACATTTTTTTATCCAAGATAAATTCTTTAAAATCATCCGGAGAGTGAATCACATCCCCTAGCTAGCTGTGATTGATTATTTTACAATCATGCACAATTCCGTTTTCCAGTGAGCATCATTCTGTCCTCTTCAGAAATGACAGTTATTCGAAAATCCTTCGTGTTACTCGCCCATACCCATTCTCTTAATGCAACCGCTGAACTAATCAATCTAAGATCCGTTTATCTGTCCTCGTGACAAAGTCACATTACAGCTCAAGGGCGTTCCCGCCCTTTCCCTTTGAGTCAAATAGGACTTAGGCGGTGGTGGGTTTCGCTCCGGACGTGATGAATGTGGAGTAATATTAGAATGTTTCATGACCTTGTTTTCTCCCTCAAACAATCCCCGGCTGTTTGCACGAAAATATCTGTGTAACAATTGAACCAACACATAATTGATTAGTTCCTGAATTGGGGCAGATATTCACACCTCTCATTCTCCGTTCACAGTGACCACAGCGTCTATTGATTCCTGATCAAAATGGAGATTACTTGAAAGAATAAAAGCAAAGCATTCCAGTTATGCTGACTCATCACGTCTCATGCAAAATTGATTGATAATCAGCGGCACTTTTATACGTACATTCTGAGAGTGCCTTACTTCCGATTTGTCGAATATGTTCGGGCCCAACTCGGCCGTTGATGGAGTCAAACAAGTCTGCAAAGTATGACCATTTTAGTAATAGTGTTCCAGCGTCACACAGCTTGTATATCTTTCATTATCTTCACCTTTCTTGTCATGTTTCACGGACATAGGTTTTACATTTTTAAAGCTATGCTTTTATTGGATGCTTGTTTGGAAGTACCGCCTTGAAACGGCGTAAGAGAAAGAGTGCGATTATTTCCAAACAAAGTAGTCATCATCAGAATGAGAAAGCTAATCAACTTATAATTAGTTAAGCAAATCGTGGTTGACCTGATTTATGGGCGGAGGATCTCGGACGACTTGAGCATCTCCATCTCAACAATGACTGTCCTTTTTGAATGACGTTTAATTTGTTTTCCGCCAAAGTAACTTTCTGTATATCTGACCCAAGGTGAAATTATTCATAACTACTATGATTAATGGACCGTTATCAGAAATTGTTTACCATCACCATAGCTATTCAAGCCCAACTATAATTAAAGTTAGAACACCAACCTATTTTAATGGTTCATTGACGTTTTCATAACGACACATGGCGACAATGTTGACTTTAAATGGTACAGGCAACACGCATTTTGTAACCCTCTTCCCAACTTCTTCCCCCTCCCCATAATGTTAGAGGCGAATTGAGTCAGTCCATTGTCAAATTCAGTCAACCTGCCTCGCCATCCGATGGGAAGGGCGAAAATCGAGATTGCAATTTGGACTTCAGGACCAATATGCATATAAAATAAAATTGGAAGAACAATTTGTTTTCGTTCCAGCACCCAATAAATCAAACGTCTCATTTGAATTTCAACGTGTTTCTATTTTCTAATAAACCATTTATGATTTTTTATTAGGAATGGTTGATAAATAAACGAAGAATTAGGAGTGGATAATTTTGTGAAAATAGCAATCATTTAACCGTAGGTTGCTATCAGATTTATTGATAGGCATATATTAGTAGCATTTAATTGCCCTTGTATCTGCAGCATTGCATAAGTTTTTAGAGTTTGTTCCGTCAACCCAGTAAGTGTGCAGAAGCTCTGTGTTTAGTTTTGAAAAACAGGTCTAACCTCATTTATCCGGAAGCGTTTATCAAAAAGACGTTCTTCAATTTCACTTGCTGAATTGATTTTTAATCAAAATTTCATATTTTAGTAGTATTTATTATCATTATAACTAATTGATAAAATAAATAGCCTAATCTTTTGTTGTTTTAAAAATAGTGGGAAGTTTTTGACCTCGTACTGCTTTTTATACGTTTTCTAATGAATGGTTTTACAACTATACTTTGTTGTTGCTCGTTGATAATTACGTTAATAATTTTATCTTTATGTTCAGAAAAATACATAATTTGGGAAAATGTAATTGATATACCTGTGAAAGGAATTGATAATCTCATCGATCAAACTTGTGAAATAAAGTGGTGTGTGTGTATCACAGAATGACAGACAAATGAGACAATAATAATAATTGTACTCAGAACAATTTTGATAATAATAGATCAACGGATACTTTCCCATTCACTCAGATCCGGCTAACAAGGCGGTGTACAAAAAAGAGTTGAACAAATATGCAGTGCACGCCATTTACACAATTTGTGTTTGCCAAACCAGTGAGTGAGAAAAATCAATGCTGTGATCCTCTACGCTCTCGGCCTGAAAAAGCAACGTTGAAAATGTCAACTATGCCCTGCCGCCGTCTGTCCACATTCTCTCCTGTTCAAACGCTATCCATTTTTCCGAATCGGGCCATCATTAGTGTGATGACAGTTGGTTCAGTGTTAGAGAAATAACCACCTAAAAGATCATAGCAAACAAATCTTCTCTCTCCGGGTGGGCTGAATGTAGAAAAGCTGCACTTTCAAGTCTGCAGTTCACTCACTTCTCTGTCCTTTTTCCACCGCCAATGATCTTTTATGAAGCATGTGCTATCCACGAGAGTGGATTGTGTATTTGCGGTACAGAAAAACGGTGGGTTGCAGGTTAAACTGTGTAGTTGAGATTTGCTTTTACTTTTTTTGTCCACACACGCTCACCCTTTCAAGCTGCAAGCCAGTGAGTGTGCTTTGATTTGACGTAGTAACCAAAGTTCTTGGTCCAACAGTTATTCTATCAGTCAGTCCGTCGACCAGTGTTGCTTTCGCTGTCTGCTCCATGCTGCCTGTCAGTCCACAATCCTCTATCTCCCCGTTGACTGCCTAGCTAGCGGTTATAGTGAATTAGTGACCATAGTCACAATCTACAGGTCCTTAATTGGGCTGCTTAGGTTCAATCAATCGTAACACCCTTCCCTCTCTCTCATTCGTTAGACAAAAAGGGGCTGCCACTGTCCCAATGAGCCTTTTTATTTACCTTACTACTGACTTCTTTCCCACTTCGGTCTCAATAGTATTACGCATGCATCCTCAGTGAATACACTCATACCACTTTGACTCCTGAATATTGCATGTGCGCTTCTTTTCTCGCTATCTGTGACGTTCATATAGTTCACTCTGTACGGGGACGAGTGGATGATGTCTGAGTGTTCATCCATTCATTTACGGGGAATTCGTGTTCGGGTCTCTCATAGGTAGAACTACTCTTTATCTGTAGTTATGTACCTCTCAGATGTTTTCCTGTTCTAAAATTGTGGAAGAATTTCATACTTCAATCCGAAATGGGTGTAAAAAGGTATACTGTATGCTTGACATTTAACTAGCCTCCTCGTTGGGTTTTGAATCAACCCCATCGTACAAAGTTGTTTAATCACACAGACTAGGTTAACTTAATCACGTCCATTCTTAAAATCCAAATGCACAATGCGGATGGCTTTCTTCTTTCTCCTGGTGAGAGAAGCACATTTTCTCGTTTTGTAGTTCAGGTTGCTGTCTGCTAGCCGATGCATTGGTGTCGAGGGCTGCGTACAACTCAAACTGTTCAGAACTGTTAAATTATTCATACAAAATGATTGGCACATCGACATTAAATTTTGAAAAGAGGAAAAGAAATTTTCCTCGTAATGTTTTATATGATTCTCAAATAAAAAACAGTGCCCCGTTTCAAAATATTTGCACTGCGCGAATAGAGTTTAAGTGGCCGAAGTGAATTTCATAGATCGCTTTTAGAAACATTGCGTGCTCTAAAGGAAATGAGAACTTGATTGGCGCATCTGTCTAGACAGGTCAATTAGTTATTCTGAAGTTTCGGTGCGGGAAACGGATGTTTGTGAGATGTCTGTCCTTCACAAATCTGTTTTATTTCTCATTCTCCTCGTAATGACTAGAGATATAGACCATTGTGTGGAATTTATTCGATAAATTGCCACTGAATGTGTTATATGGAAAACTTTCTTTGTGACATTGAAGATGAAATCCGATAACGAAACAAGCTGTTTTTCAATAATTCATCACTTGACCATTTACTATTCTAAAAGGTAGGGTATTCAATATTGCTTGATCCATTGAGAGTTGGTTACTATTATTCTATGTACAAAGCTGTTCTACGTATGTCAGTCTTTTGACTGAGCATGATCTTATTATATTTGATGTAGTTCTTACGCATCGTTTCCTGTGCGAAAAAATAGCATATGACCTCGGTTATGATGGGGTCTGTGTGCGTCTGTCTGTATGTGTGTGTGTATGTGTGTACGAGCAGCAATTCGCACTCAGTTTGAGATCTATGAATGGACGTGTTGGCCTAACCGGATAGTGATTCCTGTATTGTTGAAGACTGCATTCGGAAAAAATGAATAACTTTCAACAAACATCAATGGGAATTATGAAACGCCAGTATGAAATTTTTTGCAAAACGTTTTCCAAGTGATTATCATTTTAGCAGTAATAGAAGCTGATTTCTAACGATCACTGTCGTGCACTTATTATCTGATACTGTAGTTTGCTTAATCATATCAAGCTCCACATACAGAAATCAAACAGATATCTGCATTTTTGGTCGCACAACGTGTGCGAATAACTATTGGTTGCAACCACACAGTTCTCCACTTTTGGGCAAAATGAAGCCAACAAGTACTATTGACCTTTTAAAAGTTGTCCACTGTTGAATCACGAGCTCAACACGTTTTGTATACAGATCTAGGTTATCTTTTCGTGTCATTCAGAAACGATATCACCAGCTGGTTTTGTTATAATGGTTTCGCTTAGGAAATTTATTGTGTGATGTGGATAGTAAAATGAGCTCTATCACACCCGATGCTAGCAATTCGAATTCCATTCTTCATCTTTGCTTTGCGTTTTCCACAGACTTTGGCGGTGAAACAACCCACGGAGATGAAAGTGAGGGGGAAGTCAGCTGGATCGAAGGTGTGGCCATCCTCTGCGCCGTAGTTGTGGTGGTTCTTGTTACAGCTACAAACGATTGGCAAAAAGAGCGGCAATTTCGTGGATTACAAGACAAAATTGAGTCGGATCATCGAATGTCCGTTGTTCGAGAAGGCGAAATTGTGGAAGTCCTTGTGGGAGATATTGTGGTGGGCGATATTTGTCTTGTCAAATACGGTGAGTATCCCATTGGTAAATTCTTATCCATTTTCAACTTTGGCGATAATTTATTCCTCGTGTGTGTGATGATATCCGATAACCTGTCAAGGATGCGATACTCTAAATTTCTTTTTCCACTCTTTGGGATCCTTGAGCAGCAAGATATTTTTGTATCTTTATCTGGTTGAAGAAATTCGAACCATAGCAAGTGATCTTTTCGATCTTAGTTCAACCACGCGCGCAGGTTGTTTTTGCGAAAAAAAACATGTGTATACACACGCATGTTGAACCTTACGGAGATTCACTATACTAATCCATGTTGTGAACAGGAGGTAAATCTGTGACACATTCGCTACATCATGCAGTGTTGGTCAGCAGTCACGTCTGACCCCGATCACACGTTTTCTCGTTTGCACATCACCGTCAATAACCAGACTGCTTGTAATAATGACAACGATATATCGATATACTTTTACTAAAAACAATCCTCTATACTTTCGATGATTATATCGCAAACATTATTCTATTCACTCATCAAAATCGTCGATAATTATTTCTTATTTCTTGACTTTCAATTTTAAAAATGTTGGTTTTATGTAGGACTGCAAACGGTTCCGATATGAGAAGAGGGGAGGGATAGGGGGGGAAGGCAGAATAAGCAATGAAGCGCCACGTTTTCCATCTGATTGTCCATTTACACAAATTTTGTTAGAATCATCGTTTTTACCAGAAAATTAATTGCCTATGAAACTGACAATTCTGGTTTCACTGATATTTTTATAGCTTTATTTTCTCAGTGGGGCATTCGAATCTAAGGTATATTACGGCAACAATAGAATAATTTGTAATTATTAAGATCAACAAACACTTTTAAACTACACCAAATTGTATCAGAATAGCTGTCATCGATTTCGACCAACATTCAGTGAATTTAAACCGGGATGCGGTACATTCCGAGGAACTTTTGAAGAAAAATGGAACGTAAGATGTTCGTTCTCTCAGATGATGTTCCTGTGCTAAGGACTCAATTCTCGAGGGGAAATTGACTTACAGCCACAAAACGTGCCTTCCTTTTTATTTAGAATACGTTGAAATGAGGAGCCTCAGCTAACCCCATATGGGACCGAGTGGGTGTCCAGAAAGTCAGTGATCTTAGTTTATATTTGTTTACACCTTTAATATGTTTGATCGAATTTTCGACTAATTAGTTAGTGGTTGTTTCATCATCATGTGTATTTCGAATTAACATTGTCCAGACTGTATATTCATCTTCCCCCCGGCAAACGTTACATTCCAAATGTTGCACATCAGTTGGTAAAGTGCGCAGTCATGAGTTTAATAATTTTCTATTTGTATGTAGAGCATACCAATTGAAAAGGTGAACTACATAAATGAATGATTGCTTATTTAAATTTATCTCTGAAAAAAGTAATAAAACAGACCGTCGCAGAGAAACAGTCCCCCTCGATACGCGAATTGATATCTTCCTTTAAATTTAACTAACTTTGGTACAACTACACTCTATAAACCCTCGCGCTCCCGGCACACTTCAGCGGTATGCGATTTTCCTTCGAGTGAGCCATAAATCAAGGTATATTTGTTCCAATAACTGGAAGTATTGCAGTATTTATCGGTCAAATTTTACATTGTGATTGATGGTATTGCTGTTTGGATGCACTGAGGTCAGTAGTGTGACATGCACGGTTAAATTTAATAGCGTTTGTTTCAGCTAGTAAAACGACTGTTTTTTCTTCAGTTATCCAATTTCAGGTCGGTGATGTGTAGAACAAACTTCAGTGGGATCAAAAAAACAAAGTTATCTAATCAATCTAGCACTAGCCCAGATTTTCACTGACAGTTTTGGTGGATGGTACCTTTAAGTTTGGACTATCTAATAACCAGGAAATCACCACACAATACTAGTTGAGTCATAAAAGTAGCTGCTTTAAACGATTTTATTCACCAGCTAATACTGATGAAAGTTTTCGAATTAGATTGCTCCTTGAATACTATCGACTATGAACTAGAGCTGGTACTTGTGGTTAAATAACTCAGATCTCTGTCATCGGCGTGTGGGTCGCCAAAGTCATTAAAATTTGGGGGTAGCATCCTGGTTGTCACCCGGCTGAAAACTACGCCAATACTAATAAGACCTTATGTTGTTTGCCACCCCAAGTGCTGGAGCTCAGGTTGCCGGTTTCCATGACTAAACAATGGATCTGTTTGACCATGGGATTTACCTCGTTTGCTGTTCACGCAAAGTGGCTTGTGATAATAAATCACAGGCACGGACCAACACCAAACAAAGAGCAAACGTTTGATTCTAGTCATTTTTATTTCCATTGTTTATTTGTTTTTAAAATAAAGGATGTAAAATTCCATTTCCAAACCTAAATAACGAACACCTGCCCACAAACTTCGTCCACCGTGGACTTATTGTATGCGTGTCTTTTTATACAGCCACACCAAGAGGTACCTAATGCCAAGAGCACCGATAATTTACTGTGACTATCAGATGAACCACATTAGCCAGCTCATAATAAGACAACTGAAATAAAAGCAAGATTTAGTGCTTTTTAAGAGAATTCTATCAGGTCATGTTTTAGTCGACACCGACGAGGATGAATTTAACGGCTAATAAATTTGTCAATAATATGGTGTTTACCCTTTCGTGCGCAGAACATACTTCATAGTTGCACTGTCGTGGAGTAGGGAAAATTATCCTTCACTGAGTAGTTTGATCCTATTGAGAGAAAAAAAATAGCCGATTTAATGAGACCCTCTAATAAATCCCTCAGGATTATCGCTGGGGTAGTTTAATTTTAATTGTAAGTCATTTGTCTTGAATCCTAGCTCTGCTTTTCTGGAAAAGGGAATTAGTGGACATGAAAATGACACTGACTTTCAAAACTTAAACGAAATAGATGTTTCTTTGTTTTCAATCTATCAATTAAAGTTTGGGGGTACCGAATTCGTACTTCGACAACGGCTGATTGATAATGCTCCCTGTCCTTCTTGATCACCAGTCCAGAAATGTGGTTGGGTGTCTTAGCTTACCTGTAGATCCTTTGGCAAGGTGAACATCAAACTTTTCTCAACGAAAATGGTTCCATGTACCGAAGATCATGATTCGAGTCGTCAGATAGATATACACATGAATGTGCACCAGTGTGTCAGGAGACACCGTGTGTGTGTGTGTGTGTATCTGAGATCCACCACTGAGGATCTGTGCTACTGATCCCAGTGCCCTTTCAAACACCAGCAAGAGAGAGAATGGGAAAAGACCATGATCGGACCTTGGCATTATGCTAACCCCGTGGCACACACATTCAAATTCCATGCTACAAGTTAGCTTTCCAGGTCGAATTCTACCGGATATTTTGTGTCTACCTCCTCAAACTCGGCACTGTTGTCGAGGTTGGTCTTGTTCACTATTCGCATGCACTCCCATCGGCTTGTGTGTACACGTGCACTCACGAACGCGAACGAGAGAGAGTACTACTAAGCATCTTGAAAACAGACACCTGCATGCACGCACATACACAACAATTTATCGGATAATTGGTTCACACTGTTTTGGTTACTTCAAGTTGGCTGCAGCAAGGCACACCAACACATAGGGAACCCTGTCCACTTTTCCTCAGGAAACACCACGTCCATTCGTAAAAATGCAAACTGCGATGAAAATTGACAGCTTGAATTTCTCCCCGGGTCGGAAACAAAACGAGAGTGGCGTAGAAAAGCATCGGAACAGTTTGTTCCGTTTTCCAGTTAAAGTGGTTCGTCTTATCCCTGAAAATATATGCTTGTGGTAGTATTGAAGAGTTTAGCGATTTGCAAAGATTTATCTCTTGTCTTTTTTTCCAAGTAATTCCGATCCGTAACGGTGGTTATAGCTTATGTTTTCTCAATTTTGTTGATATCTGAAAGATTAAGCACTGTTTAGTTCGAATGCGAACCGGACTAGTCAACAGTGAAATGTATTTTATTATTATTTTTTAATTACAACGGATTGTGTGATTCTCAGCAGAAGGAGTAAAACCCACACGCACGAGGGCCTAGTGCTCACTAATGATAACTGGGAAACCAAGCTCTGTCTTTCAGAGAGGCGAACGGCAAAAGCCTTAAACACGATAGTCGCAACTTTGAACCGGGTGATAATGAGGCTGCCTACTATCAAAGTTGGGTGGTGTTGGTCTCGATTGAACTTCGAATCCCTAAAGTTCCAGACCCGCCATAGCAACCACACTATTCTAATAAAGTTTCCCTTGCCTTCTTCTAATATATCCTTGTTTTGGAAATCTCTAAAAGAGCGTATCAATGAGACAAGTTGGGATATAAACTGTTTATCCTGTCCTGGTTAGGTGATAAACGGCATCAGGAACGAATGGTAACTGCATGTTCTTCAGTCAGCGTCTGCTTTTAAAAGGTCTTATCTATGGTAATGGGTATTTGTTTTCGCGGTCAGGAGAATGAAAAAGCAAAATAGGCAAAGTTTCGGCGCGCTAATAAATCAACAACCAGTTTTGTTTTCAAACTTCGTAGTCAGAAAAATAAAAGGGTCTCGACGAGCAGTGCTTTAAAAGATGGGTTCTATCTTGTTCTGACTCTCAGAATCGGCTGTAGAATTTCACTGAAATTTCGTCTTTTCTCTGTAAATTGTTTTGCTTCATTTTGCTGTTTGAAGTTTATAGGAACAGTTTTACTGCCAATAACAGCCCAATCGGGCGTTCAACAGCGATCCATTGATACTTACATATGACGAGATTTCTCGGAAATATAAGCGCAAAACATTGCTTGGAAATGGAAATCGGTTGCCAAGACATCAGTGATGAAACGATTCCAAAGGCTGACTGCATTTTATCCCTTGTGTTCCTTTCATTATACCTATTCCGCTATGTGGTGAATAAAACGTTTCTATTCTCGGACACGTGCACCAGTCCTATTCATACATTGTTACTCCTCTTTCCCCATAGTGTGTTTGAATCTATATTGCCCCATCTCGCATTCTCACTTGATAATATCCCCATGTTTTTGTCGCAGGTGATTTGCTTCCTGCTGATGGTGTGATTATCCAAAGCAACGATCTCAAAGTTGATGAGAGTTCATTGACCGGCGAACCGGATCATGTGAAGAAAGGCGATGCCATTGATCCTATGCTTTTGTCTGGTAAGTTCATTCTCACAGCTGCCTATGATCACGCTCTCAACGTTCCCCATTGCTCTCTCGCACTCTCACTCGTGTTCGCAACCATTCCCTTTGTCCTCCCCTACTCCGATCATAGGAACAACGCGCCGCGTAACTCTCTCTCTCTCACACACACACACCATTCAGAACGCCACACACGCCAAGCCACGTCATTCAGCCACTCAATTGCCTGTTTGCCTGCTCGCTTGTTTGTTTGCTGGCATCCCATTGTGTTCGTGTGTGTGTGTGTGTGTGTTTGTCAGTGATCGACCAACGAACGCCCATCGGACAGGCCAACGGCAAGCAGTCAGTGATCGAACGGGATTGCGTTTCGGAAAAGCAAACTTTATCCGAATTTAGAACGAGTCAGTCGCGATCGAAATTAGTCTCAGTTCAATCCATGTAGTTACCTTCCAGCCGATGTGGAACACACTCCGACTTCATATGATCCATATCTGGGGAAGGACTGTTTTTGCACACTGGCGTCCCTTGAGAACGCGATGCACTGTTATTTTTATTATTATGAATACTATCATCTCCATAATCAATCCTGTGATTACGGTTATTGTTGTTGTTTTGGTTAGTCTTATTCTTTCCACATGTGGTATCCGCACCTGCTACGGACGATGCGGACTGACTGTTTTCGGTTCTTTTTCCTTACCGGTCAGTTGCCAGAAGATAAACAATCCCGTCCATTCTGAAATTCAGCATTGATAATAAGTTTTTCAAAAAGAAATTTTGATTGACATCCATAGGACAAACAAAATATATAAAAATGCACTTTCACAGATATCTAAACACCGAAATGTGAATTAGTCTCCTAAATTTGATTTTGGCAGATTTTGGACAACCAAAATTTCAAATTTTGTCCCGTTTCAACCACAAAGTTATTACCGTATCACTTCGTACGGTGATGAGTCCGCGTCAGTCAATGACATGGCCCTTTAATAAAAAAATCGTTTTACTTTTGATATACACTGTGCTGCTTCACTGATACTGTTCAACAGAGCTCTGATTCTGGGAAATTCCAGTTTCAAGTGAGCGAAAGAAAGATAAGGAAGAACATCATAGTTAAACAATAAACTGACAACCATTATGGAAAGAAATGGAAAATATATAATAAAATGTCTGTTTCAGATTAGACTTTTGCCGGCGTTAAAAGTAGGTTAACCAAGCCCAGTTTCCATTAAAGATTAGATCACTAAAGTTTTTTGTGCCTCACAGCTTGATTCATTCTACAGTTCTCCAGTGCTGCTGATATCGTAAAAAATATTACAAGTCCCATTTAGGATCGCTTATTTTTCACTGTTCAAAGCGATCAATGAACCGCTTTGTGGCTAATCAGTCAATAGAGAATGTTTTTGGAAATGTGAGATAATTTTTATGTAAAGAAAAAATAGGGGTTGCTACCATACTTTGACACACTTTTTTATAAGTCATAGTGTTGCTTAAGCTTTGCTTGAGCTTGAAATACCGATCAATGCAATACAAGAAACAGAGAAATAAAGAAAGATGGAGTTGTTTATTTTTTTGCACACTTCTGATTTGAGTTGATTTAAACGAACGCACCGTGGATTCCAACAGTACCAGGTTTATTCTGCAGAGTCATACTGAAACGATAAATGTTCGATCTCAATGACCGGAACTAAGGATGCTGCGTACAGGTTCAAATAGCATCTATGAGTATTCTTCTTCACTGAATTCCGCCCCTATGTATGCTACGGTTTTTGCACTGTTCCTTAGGCACAATCTGATTCCTGTGTGAAGTGGCCATCAAAACTATCAGGCTACAATGATGTAAGCTTATTTACGGTAGCATTTTATCTTTATTTCGTTTATAAATTACCTGGTTAAGTATTGTTTATTTGTTTTCCTTCCATGTGAACATTTTAAACTAATTCAAACTAGAAAACAAATGAACTTTTGTTCCCGACTGATGCAATGTTGGATAATGAGGAATTCATTGTACGCATCTGAAAAATTTGAACATTTTATTGTCTGGCCCGCCTTACTGCTTGCGCGTCCATTTCTGCGATCTCTCAGTTGTCAGTTCTTTTTCGAGCTCATCAATTGCTATCGCTCATTTGTCCCCCGAGATCCTTTGACTGCCAATCAAACTAAATTCGCAACACGCTCTGATTGACGACAATTCAGACCACGTTCTGACCTAATCTCAGACTATAAGGATGCTGATGATTGTGTGAGTGAGAGAAAGAGGACCGCGTTGAATCCATATTGTCATCCCCACAAATCTTAGCAAATGCCAATCCCGTCGTGTGCCGTTTGTGGAACACCCCATATAATCCACGTAACGAATAAAACTCGTTACTTTTTGTCACGCTTTTTGACATATCTCATCTGCTTTTTGAGGTTCATTCAAATTCCATCATGTGGAATGCAAAGGATCAAATTGGTGAGTGATGGCAAATAAAAAACGCACACCAATCTCCGATGGGATGGGCAAAACGATGAGCTCAACTCAAGCAATTTCCAGTCGGATTGAAGATCCCAATCCAACACGCAACGTAGATTGTTCAGCTATGAGCGATTTATCAGATGATTTCATTTCCCCTCTCTCCTGCTTCTCCATACGTTCTTTGTACGAGCAAATCGTTTGATTCTCTTGCTTGTTTTTTTGTGTTCGCTCGACCAATCGGACTTATCTAAAATTATCTCATCGTGCCAGTGAAGCTTTTGTGAGAAAGAGTCCATCTAACTAATGGACAAATGATTCTCTTGACTGACTCAAATTTCCCAGTTAATTCTACTTCACATTTACTTCTAAGCGGGTTACGGGGTTCAACACATTCATTGTGTCGGATATCCCTCTGAGTAAAATGAACTGTGTGCAAGTCGCTCTGTTTGCTCCAGTCTATTGGCTTCAGCGATTGGATGGTCCGCATCTAACTACAATCCCCGGTTAAGTTTATGTATGTGTGTGTGTACTCGGGGACTATGTGATAAACCAAGTTGCTGAAGGAGCACTGATTTCCGACGGGGACATATTTTATTCCCGATTGGCCATAAATCTGAGCCTCCGGCCTGTCAACAATGCTCTCCGGTTAACCACCGCCGAATAGTTAGTACACACGTGTGTAACAAGTAGAATATATATATCGGAGGAAGAGAAACTGTGCCCGGGGCACTAGCACAATGTATAGCCATCAACAATTTATGTCACTGGCACGTGCGGCTCACTTTGTGTGTGAACAAGTTATTCGTACGCTCGCAATCACTTTGTAAGGTTGGATCATCTCGACGTACAAAACAAATGTGTCCAACCGTTATTTTTTATGCATGTAAATAAAGTGAAGTGTTTGAGCCGCGTAACTTGTTTTCGGTGTCCGGAAATTTAAAAACTGCATTGTATGAGTCTGGTGGTACCACCGGAGAGGTGATGCAGACGATAGATGAAGAGGCTTGTCCGTCACAAACGTTACCTGCGGACGTGTTTCAATTATTGTTGATTCGTTAACACCATTATAACCTGTTGCGTCTGTGTCTGTGCTTACGAACAGACACACTCTCACTTAGGTGCCAAGGAACGTCTGTTCGTTAGTGGCTTTGGCGAACGAATAAATTCTCAGTTTAGAGTTCGTTCGGTTCGTTCGCGATATAAGTGATGATGGTCGGAACCAACTTAAGTGCCTGCGGCTCATAGATAGAAATCTATGAGGCAAGTAGTACACATTCTCGCATTGGCCTTCTCGGTCTGTGATGTTTACCGAGACAGGCAGCCAATTGATGATGCCCTTTCCAGAGGTTTTGGTCACATAGACCATCTTAGATTCTACAACTGGGGTTCTCAAGATGAAACTACAATCATCGATCGGAAGAGATATTGGTTGTAAACAATGGCCCTCGTGTATCTACTCAGTTTCAGTACGCATTTAATTCACTTGTTTTGTACACCTTTATTGGGTTTTCTTTCAACCGTGCTCCTTTCATTTTTTTAATCTGGCAAAGAAATAACCAAACATGCACATGGTAGTCCACGGTTAACTATTTTGCGTGTTGCTTAGTATTATGCTTCGCAAAATAAACCCTAAAATATCCTTCCAACTGTGATGTATTTTTATTTGTTTGACCACCGGAAAAGGACTTTTAATTAAAACTCTGTTTTAAAGATAAATGCGTGTATTACTATTCTCCAAGGTTTATTATGCGGTTAGTATTTTAATTCTCAAATTATTTTCTTTTCAAGTTTGTGGGGCAGGTCAAGGAATTGCATTTTCCATATTCCGTCATCAGTGATGGATTGATATCAAACAAATCTTACAAATTCACCCGTTGTTTAACCCCAAAAGCTATAATGTATTGCTGTGGGAATCAGATTTAAAAGCTATTGTTCACCGAAGACCGTATGTTATTCTACGTTCGTCAGCACCACGGCTTGTGTTATCGTTTGATCTTACTCCCACTCTGTCACAATTTCATGATTGCTTGAACCGTACGCCGCTTTGATATCAGAGCTATAAAACCGGATCAGTATTATTGCTCTGTTGCTCAATCGAACCAGGAAGACAGTATTAGGGAGCTGTGATGAACGTTTATCCTCGGGATGGGTTCAGTTCACTATACAACTATTACTCTTGTACAGTCGTGAGTTGGTTTCGGTCACCGTCTTTCGGATGCTCTTTTGATTAAATAACGACGGCAGAATAAACCGAAGAATTAGTAAGCTGCGAGAAGTGTTAGGGTGAATATACAAGAACACAGGGAAAATAAATTTCCTCGGAAACCGAGTAGATCCACGAACGCCACCGTAACGGACCGACATTTAGTGGTTAAGTGAGTCATAGAAAATACGTCCAAAGTTCAAGTGAAAGAAACATCAGATTTACTAATCTAGGTGTACTAAAATACGAAGGTAATTCAATAGTTATTACGTACTTCGGGTTATGGAAAACCCCGATTTGCGTGATACAATCAGTCAAGCGGTAAAGAGCAAAGCGCTGGTGAATGGAAGTCTCACAAAGAGACTAGACCGACTACTCTGAAGATTCTACAGGAACAACACAATTCAAAGAGAAGAAACATCCAATCAAAGTCATCCAGGACCAAGAGGTTCCATGGATGTGCTCAGATGTCCCTTAGACGTAAACTTGGGATAAACCACCTCCTAATATCTCACCCAACTTTTCCTATCATATTCACGAATTAACGGAACAAGCTAAGCACATTTTCGTTCCGTTATTTCATTTTATGATCACATTTCCCTCCATAATTCTGTTTTTATGATCTATCCTAGATTATCGGACATAACTTATTCCTGGTTGCAAGTAATATATTGATAAAATGACGTAAACCGATGAATAGGGGCGATAACGCATCCATCAATACTCAATGAGGAGCAGATAAACGTTCGTCCAACATCGGATTGTGAATAATACCAGTCGCTTAACAGGTGCTGGGTCGATCTATGAATCCAGGTTTTTTCTACCACTACTACTACTATTACTGACTTGACGTGACTCTCAGAGCTCCGTGTGTTTATGGTTTTTTCGAGAGAATGTTCTTTGCCAGTTCGTTTGTATTAAATTCGTCCATTAACATCCACATTCCACCGAAAGAATGTTAAAATATTCGATTTTTGATTTATTTCACTCCACTCCTCTTCTATCAGACTAAATGAGGAGCTGCGTAAATGTACTCATTTCTACTCGCATACAACTCTAGTGCACAAAAATAATGGGACTCATTTATCTTAAGCTTGCGTAACAACTGATTACATTATCTCCAAATTCGTTCCTGTGATCTTTCACAAACAAACGGTCTGAACCAACTGTACGAATAAGACAGTTTTAAAGAAGCGGTCAACTATGTAATTGTGGCTCCAGTTTTTGATGATATTAACTTGTCTTCATTGAAAGGCGTCACTGGGCTTGGAAATCATTTGAAATCATTTACTGAGTTCAAAATTTAAGTCATATCAGTGATGCGACGTTTTCGATTGGACAATCGAACCACGAAAACCGTGGACAGTCTTGTAAGTTTGTGTTGGTAATATACTTGACACGACATTTTGCCCCATCGGTACCTGTTAAAGTAAATCAGCAGGTTAATCCAATCGGTCTTATATTCTTCATACCGAAGCTGTTGCTGTGATGCGTGTTTTTTTTCGAATACTGCCACCGGTTATCTATCCTAACTAGTATGGTTATTATATTTTTTACCAAGCTCTTATTGTAATCACTCGGCCCCCGGGGAATGCCCTTTGCTTACCATGATAGTTATATTTCTTCCAACCGTTTTTGCAATTTAGTATCACATGCAAATATTGCTTCCGATTATTTGTATTCTGTAAGATCCGCAATTCAGATTCGTCAAGCAGATAGCATTGAAATACTCTGGTTGCACTTATTCTGCACAACTGTTTCATTCATGTTGAGAATCATTGACCATGAATAGCGACCGAATCCACTGAAATTCTAACTCCAACCCAATGGGTTGTTATTCTGACGCACCTAACAAATGGAATTTCCCTCTCAGCAATCGAATATAGGTCAACACGATCTACCTACTTCTACCTATCCATAACTGCCGTTGAAGTTACTGAACCTTACGTCACAGCGGTCAACTCTTTGATGCAGGGTCCCAGTGTGACATAGCCAACCGGGGTAAGCCCAGCTAGTTACAGCCTCGCACTAACAACCCATCGTGCTCGGGTTCAAATCCTGGTGAATTCGTATGGTATACATTGCTGATGATTCTTATCAAGGATGAAACAATGGAACTTTCCAATACCGAGTAAAATTTTGACTCTGCTTTGATAAACAATTCAGATTCCACAAAGCGTTCCATTCTGTGTGATTGTCCGACTTCCTGGTTTACCCTCCATCGGACCAAACTAATAATGCAGTTTACTTTCAGGCTAACTATACCAAACATTTTACAACCTCGTTGTGCCGAAATTGCAGTGTTGTTGTAGCTGCTTCCTTGAACATATTTCTAAATCATTGTCTGAGATCATCATCGAAAACCTTATGTTCATCCAAATCCGTTGGGTGCCAATAGAACCCTTAGTTTATTTCAAACCTTCCGTCCCTATGCTTGTGTGTGTGTGTGTGTGTGTGCGGGAGTTTGAGGAGGGGGACAGGACAAGTTCTACCCAAAGTAAGTCGAACGCAGGTCGCGCATCGATTGAGACATTAATTTCGTGTGAAACGCATAGCACAGTTACGTATCGTATTTCGGCTATGCCAAGCGCTGTGGTTATGGATAACATCCCGACCACTCATTACTCCATACATGTCCGACAAGGTCTGTCTGTACTTTAGTGGTTGAGGGTTTTAGCCTGTATGTGTGTGTGTGGAAATGATTGCTTTAAAGCAGGGCAGAATGTTAACCTCCTGGTCTAACTCGCCCATTAACCCTGCCTAGTAGGGCAATGCAAGGACAATGAAAGATTCGTACGTACTTGTTTTGAAGCTCTCCCGAAAAAAGTAGTGTATCCACGCAACTGAAACGATTGGGACACAAAGTTGATGGACGTGACGGTCTTGCCGACGAAGGTCACATGTGTCTCACATGCACTGTATCCCGATTAGCAAATTAAGCAAGTAAGAACTGATGCCACGAACATCTGGTACACTTCCTCCTTGGGCCCCGCCAGATGCCATTTTTTTAAAATACAGGCTTAAAGTGAACAATGATATTTTCAACGAGACCATCATGGGACGAAATTCATGCTCATTTGGTGTATTGGGAAACTTAGATTGCATTGATACATGAGATGAACAACAAACGACGCCAAATGAAATACGATAAAATACATAGTATTGTGCAAATTGTGCTGAAGATGCTTTATTGATACCAGTTTAGTTTCTGGTAAAATTCTTGTTTTTTTTGTGTGTGCCTACTTTTCAGGTGGCCCACTGATCTGTTGCTATAATTCACATTGTCAGATTGCATTTTGTATTTTCATGTGTGTGCTTCACATTTTCATCACATTGTTACAGCTGCCCCTCTTCTCCCGCCGCGTTCACATTAGCACACTCCCGATTTACTGTTCTATGAACTATTTGAGAGATTTGTTCAATTCTATAACGTGTAGACTTTTCCGTACAACACGCTGCTTTATCTCATCTATGTTATGTGAGTGGCTTATTACACGGCAAGTAATTCTGTCACCGATGACCTACCTCAGAGCATTTTGGACACTACTCTATTGTGGATTATTGGTCTTCTATTCAACACGAACCATTTGTTGCATTCTAGGTACGCATGTGATGGAAGGTTCCGGCAAGATGGTTGTCACCGCAGTGGGAGTCAATTCACAAGCTGGAATTATTTTCACGTTGCTTGGGGCAACCGAGGGTGACACCACGGCCGTCCCTCCACCACCGACCGATCTGCATGNATGACCTCACAGTTCAAGCAAACGATCCGAACGCCCTACATCACGGGGGGAAACGGTCCAGTGATGTGGCAAATGATTTGCATGATCAGGCAAAAAGAAATTCCGGACACGTCGCTTTTAAAGGTCATTTGGACGGTACGTATCTATCAAACGATTTTGTGCTTTCCTTTAAATTGCTGTATGCATGTGTCATATTCCTAGTGCGAAACTACCCATGCTGTTTGATCCGATCGTTGGAACTCAAAACATAATGAGAATTAGTTCTCGATCGATCGAAACAGCTACAAGCTAAACACAATACGAAAAAGTAGCTTTACGTTCTAAACTAGATTGGGTGATTAGTAAGCACTTTGTTGTTCATTATTTCCTGAATTACAAGATTGGATGACAACTTGTTTTCTTGCAATTATTGTAATTATCTCGACCATGAACCAGAAAGGAATTGTATATCAGCGTAAGCAATTAAAAGATTGAAAAATCATTCAATCGGTATCCAAGGGCTCGGTATTTCAGTCAGATTCTCTCAATGGTGCAGACCATACGCCTTATTGGTGGTGATAAATTCACTACTCATTGGAGAGAGAGAGAGAAAAATCAGTGCCGAGTAGTAAATTAATGAACAGACATGGCCTGAGTGCATGACCAACAGCAACGATGATGACAAAAAGAATGGAATACGATTGGATTACAGATCTGTTGCAACTTTCCTCAGCTAGTATGCCATCCTTCATTCACACTATGGTAGCACGGAATTGAAATAAACCCAGGTTACAGGGACTGAGGTAAATCAATTTGTGCAAATTGGTTCATACATTACATTTTAACCCTTTTAATTGCTCTCTTTTTCACTTCCCACTAGGTTTCATTAAACGATAGCTACGAAAATGTATCGTATAGTAATGGTGGTGGTCGTATGGATTGTACTACTTAGAGTGAGGTATGGGACGACAGCTGCTTGCCAACTAGTATATTATTCCTAACTAATGAATAATTCGCATCTCAGTGCCTTCTATCCTACCCACTCCCCACCTTACAAATGCTGAACATGGATAGAGAGATGGAGGACCGCACAGCAGTACAGAGAGAGAGAAAGAGCTACCTCTTTCTGGCGAGATTTCGGGTTTCGGCTGATGCGCAAACCACATGTTACAAATGAGGTCAGGCAAACAGGCGCTGGTGAATACAATTGTATGTGGTGACCCCAGAATGAGGTTCAGATCGGTGCACTTATTCAAAAAAACTGTGGGATAGTAGGCAACAGCCACGTTTGTTAGCAAAAGTTTTACTCGGGTATTTTTCATCATGTTCGCTATGCCAAGTGTTCGTGTGTCACCTCCCCTCCGCATGTGTGGGTGCAATTTGCGGGTCAGTTGAAAATTGGAAGCTATAATTCCCATTAAGGGATAAACGGCAAACGAATAGGTGAAGATATGTGCTGCCTCACGTGAGAGTGTGCAATACGAATTACTATGGCCATGTAAATTTTTACACATTGATCGATTTATATTTTAAGATTTTACTGACATTGTGATTAGAATCACCAGACCATTATCGTAAAATAGTGTTCATACTTGATGCAACATAACAGATAAGGATTGTGAAACTAAAAAAATAAATAGATGTTCTGTTTCGTTCATTGGATGATTCCTCGGATTTTTGGATAAACTCATTAAATGAAAAGGTGTATGGCTGTAACGCATAAACGTCTGCAGAATTACCGTGTGGCTACCGTATAGCTTCTTTCAAGTAGCCACCTGAAATAGGCGAGGAAACCAACTCTTTATGCTCCGTTATCCGCATAATTTCTATCTAATGTTTTTTCATTCGTCTCAAGTCTCGAATAATGGAAAACGGCAACTGCGAATTAAAAGTGGATGCCCTCAGTAATAAAACTACTGATTGAGAACCTAACGCCTTCAAATCCTTCTGTCGCTGTCATACATCTAAGAGAGTTGTCTCAATTTAACAACCAGGTGTGATTGAACGAAATGATTGATCTTTTAATACCTAGAACCTAGCTGGGTTAACTAACGTGAATATTAAAACCAACGATTACAGTGATCGATACTCATAAATGCATTTTCCGCTGTTATTCCGGCCACACTTTTCCACTAAACGAGTTGACAATGTTCATGTCTAAAATTTGTTCAGGTTCGCCCTCGGGAAGGCAAAATAATTTTATTGACACTTCCGATTGTTTTAATGCATTAAATAACTGGAGATGAACTGAATTCGACTGACATTTCTCGTTCGTTTACCATCATCGAAACTCATCCGGATAGGATACTGTGTCAATCGCTCTCCAAGGCACAACAATTTCAGTGAGGTTTCACTTAATCTGTTTAAATCTACCCGCTCGTCACCTGGTTAGCACAAACACAATCTGCATCGTTATGGCCAATAACACCGTTCCTGATGCTGTCGCCACCAACACATCTGCCACGAACATGGGGATCATCTTCACATCTGATATCACTATGATCACCAACGCCATTACAACGACCGACCGAGCGTGTCCGGATTCTGCCAATTTCCGTCGTCCCAAGCTTTACACTTGTTTCAGGCTCTTGTCCTGCTTGCACTGGGATGCATTCGCACACGTTGCGCGTTCGTAACTTGAATAAAAGCCAACGGGTTCGTGTGTGTGTGTGTGTGTGTACTCTTGTAAGAATCCGTTGTTTTCGATTCACATCCAAGCTCATACACACGCACACAGGCTCACTGAACTGCGCAACACTTGACTGATGAGGTTAGCCAGTCGGTTAGTTCGGACTATCAAATCCCAACCAACCTTCGTGTCTTTTAACGGCTTCGGTCCAGTTTGCGCGCTGTACAACATACTGCTCTCTTACGCACGACCAATGCATATGGATGGAAAGAAGTATTGCATTTAACCCTCTCTCTCTGTTCTACTGTGTTACGTGGGCACAAGTGATTTTGTACCCACAGACGTACGTTGTTCAGTGTGTCTGTGTGTTGATGTGTGTACTAGTTCGTGTTTGTTTGCGTGTCCGGCCGGTGATCGTGCGAGGTGGGACAGTTCACGCAGTAGGGAATTAACCCCAGATTGGGTGCATGACCAAACGAAACAGCAAGCGAGCAAACAAGCTTAAGCGTGTACGAGAGAACACATTATGCATACTTCCGCTGCCTATGCAGTATTCGACAAGCTCCCGGTCTCTAATCAGACGACGCTACTTTAATTGGTTTTTGCCTGACTTGTCAACTAAATGACTCGCGCCTTTGCACGGTCGCACTCCCGTCTGTATGTATACTGATAATAGTCGATAGCGAGAGGCAGCGAGGGGTCGAACAACGAAAGATTGGGGGCTTGGTTTGGGGAGACGAACCGTGTCACGGCACCGATCCTACCAATGTTACTCCTGCTTGGCTGTATCGATTTTTCCGTTGATCCGCCTAAACAATGATACACAACTTCAAAAGCAGTGGACTCACTAGGCCCCTTAGACAACAGTTTACCAGCATAAAAGATGGCTACTTGTACGCGCACTACAGATTTCCTTTCGACTTATCACAAACGTCAGTTAGTTATATCGTTTCCACTCAGTGCTATTTTCCATCCGTATTCATTGATCGATCCTGCTGGAAAATTCGGTTTTACAATGCAGCTGATCATCATACCGCGCATTGCTCTGCTAACTAATCAACTAACCGTAGCTTCGGAACCCCAATAGATGGATTTCCGTACACTGCCGTACAACCAGCCACATAACCATTAGGCATCGAAAACAGAAAATATAGCATAGGCACGTTAATAATTAACTAACGGCAACAACAGCAATAGTTAAGTCAAGAACAGTGTTGTAACAATAACATTCAGTTGAAAATAACATTGTGATCAGGTTAAACATAGCGATTTCTGAATTTTTAATTGTGAATCAGGCAAAACAAGAAAAAGCAAAACTCTCTTAAGCCTCAACTAGTGTGTGTATTTTAAGTGTTTGTAACGAAACCGGCTTGATTTGGTAGGTAGTGGCTTATTAGGGTCAACGTGCTGATAAGCACAGTCAAGTGAAATCTTATGCAAGAATGTTTTACAGGTTTTACCTTAACGATTTACAGCATGCTCATGAAGTATAAAGCTGCACACTAGAAGAGACCTTGAAAATCTGGAGATAAGTGTAACATTCTTTTTAAATAAGCCCAGTAAATTTACACGGGACTTGATAGAGTAAAACGCGGGCCCAAAACGGTTACTGGGGATATAAAATGATTGAAGGGCCAAAAAATAAAGCACTGAACTTGTCATTTTATTCGCGTTTGTGGCGTGACCAAACGAGGTGATATTGAGTATACAAATGTGCAGTTGACTTTCAGGAAAGGGGTCACGCCGTACAAATGCTGCCCGGGGAAATACAGAAATTAGGAAGATGGGCGGCTTTGACGGGTTTGACCTTATGACCTACAGATCGCTATTTTAATTACCTCAACTACTCGGTCATAGCCACCTAAGGAATGATT
>UZAN01039882.1:24661-40475 GCA_900618425.1 Echinostoma caproni
TGTATATTAGATGAAGGTCTCTCCACCTCATTATCCAAGTGAATAAGTAGGTATCTTCATCAGTAGTTACATGACAGTAATGGAGGATTTAATTCAATTTCAAAGGGAAGTTCGTCGTTTATAGAGCAAAAGAAACGCGAACTGAAAAACAATAAAGCACTGTACAGCTGGTTCTACTTGGTTGTGTCTCATCAGCAGTGAGACTCCATCGACCCAAAAAGCTCACAAAGATGGGTTANATCATGTAAACGGAAAATTAAAGACGGTCTGATCAGCTACCCAGTGGCCGAGTGGGTAGCATGCTTGCGTTCTGCCTGGGAGATCCCGGGTTCGATCCCGAGTTGGATTGATGAGACCCAAACAGGTTGAAACAGCTGTCCAGTGCTTCCTAGCTTTTCAGTTCACGTTTTATTTGTTATATACACGACGAATTTTCCGTGGAAATTTATGAGTAGTCTCTGAATGAGAGAAAAAGATGTCACTACACTTCTTGAAGCTCATCGAAAGCAGTTTACAACTCCTGTCAGATCAATTTGCAGAGTACCGTAAAATTATGAATCGCAGGCGGTGCAGGTAAACAGGCCTGTTAGAATATGTTTTGCGCAGATAAAAGTCTGTAAGTGAATTTTGCACACTACCAGTGGTTTCGCACTCCAGACAGAGATGGTGGGTCATTTTACTCAATTTTTATCACGATTAACTAAAGGAAAAAGTACTACGATAATTGTTAGACCCTTTCAGGTGCTTTTGACCGGCTTCAGAATGAATAAATCGCAAGATACCGAACAAGTTATCTACTATTAAAGTTCAAACCCAGCTACTACCACAGTCCGGCGCCAGGCAACTCGGATGTTGTCTAGTTCACTGCTACGGTTATCTTAGTCGTATCACTTGTGGCTTACCACTCTGAGTTCCAGGGCTTAGATTGCCGATTCCCTTATTTAAAAATAAGGTTGTTACAACCAAGAAACCTTTTTCTTCTTTGATTCGTCATGATAAGCTGTGTGATGGCCAGCCGCCTAATCGAACAAATGAGGCTGAAGAGACGTAACATCCCAGAAAATGCTTATTGTATTCCCTATGGGATGTTGTAATACTCGGTCGCCCGGTTCAGAGCAGGTTGGAAATATGATATGCGCATTTCGGTGCTTGGTTCGATTTCCCATGTCAAATTCGTGATGGATTGTTTCTGTCAGTCATTGTGCTGGCGAGCATTTCTTTCAGGACCTGTTCCCCCCTGTTAGAAATTGCTTCAGGTTTTTTGATCCGCATACCAATCTCGAGCCATTCGTGTATACAGTTGTATAAACGTTGTTTTTGAAAGTTGCTGCCTAACATTATTCTCGTGGTTGCTGAATGCTTGTCTTTCCAAAGCGATACAGAAAAGGGAGTCAGTAGACGCTTCATTGTGATTGTTGCATGCAGAGACGAAAAGAAAAAAAACGAACAGAAAGCCGGACGGCCTATAATCTGCTTTAACCGGATCTGTTATCACGAGCATAGCAAATTGATTGACCCTATTGACAACTGAACCCAGAACCCTGTTGTCCACATGATCTCCGGTGTTCATTGTGCGCTCGAGCGGTTTCTTTTACTATCCGTAGCTTGTACACGATTACATCGAAAATAATAAGAAAGGAAGTATTTCCTCTTACTATAGAATTAAATAAGCCCAACTCCACTTGCTCAAGTGTTGTGTTATCCGTTCGCTTTTCTCAAATGCTGAAACACAACGTTCAATATTTTCTCTAATGACCATAAGGGTAAAAGCTAGTAGTCAAAATAGTGAAACTTCAATCGGTCCGATTTTTGAGAGTACCCACAAAAATCCAGTCACTACCAGCTACTCCTAATGCTTATTCTCAAAAACTAAAGAGTGTTGTTTATCCGTTCTATTTTGTTCGGCGATGCTGATACGATAGACTAGGTGACACTTGAAATGATGCCTACATCAATACAGGGTTTTATTGGAACTTAGTAGTTTTGGTTTGTTCTGTTATGCAAGTATTATCATTATTATCATATCTCGAGCGTTTTCACACATTCTGACCTCTCTTCGGACGACTGTTTGTTTTTTCCAATCCTACCAGATGTGGAAATGGCCAAGCTCACGGCCACCGGAGATCACTTTGAGAATCACCAGCGAAACACTGCTGGCCGGGAGAATGGTGCAGGTGGTGGTGATGCGGACACGGGATCAAATGTGGGTTACGATAATGGAGCAGCTGCCGGAAACGGAACAGTAGCAAAACCCAGAAAACGAAAGAAGAAGAAGTATTCCGTGCTCCAAGCCAAGCTGACCCGTTTGGCCAGTCTGATTGGACAGCTGGGTAAGTGCGGATAATTTGGCCTCATTAGTGGTCGTTTACAGTATCAACCTCTTTTTCACATTAAAGCATATTCTTTGTCAATTTATTCCATCTACTCGTTTTGTGAAACATTCACATTTCACCACGAATCTTTTCCCCGCAGTCATTTAGATTGCTGACGCACGGTTTGGTAAAAGTTGCGTGATGACAGTTGTTTCATTCGAACCGAAGTTCATCTCATATATTGATTGCTTACGTAGTCTCTTTTGTATTCTGATATATATATATATATGTGAATATAATTTCACAAGAGATACCTGCAAAACCATAGTAAAAACAAAGTTGTAAGAATTATTTGACTTCTTTCAAACTATCACCGTTTAATGAAGCAATATCATGCGGCAAAACCACAAACGAGTATTATACTATAAACAGATTTCTACCCTGTCTCGTTTTAAATATTTCACTCAATTCTCCGCGAAAGCTCTTATTGTATCTAACGTTTTCTATCAACTTATCAGTACCTTCGAAACTGTATTTTAGAAGCTCACTTCGGATAACTGGAGTGCTTGGAATGAAATAATATTTAAATCTCCGAATGAGAGCAAATGACCTGGTGGAGAGTTAAACTTTTTACAGTTGATAACTGGCTTTTGTTTTAGCTGAACATGAAAAACAATCAGCGTTTAATCGAGATTAAGGCTGAACTGAAAGCGATGATTTGAGAAATTTAGTTGAACTACTAAATATTCAGACATGAAACAAGCAAACAGATGCAAAATTTCGTAATACCTTTTGAAAATCCCAACATTTATTCAACCGCGTGTTAGTCGAGCAGCCCACAACCTTCACACGAACAGAGAAGTTTATAGAAAATTAGTACAATTATCCCAGTTTCCTTCATGGGATCGAGCCTGGGAACAGGTTGATATCCCGTTTTCCCAAATCATTGCGTATCTGCCTGCCTATTGTGCTTTTCCTTTCTAGTACGTACAACCTTTTGTAGATACTGATGGAAGATCGATAAGATCTGAATTTTGGTCCACTTTTCAAAAACGTATCAATTCCGGTGGTATATCAGTATTTTAAAAGACGTTTGATAATATTTCACTTGAAAATGCTTTGTTTTTCATTGTCACTGCTCAAATTTATATGAAGCTTCACTTCTTCACAGACTTACCCTCATTTGGGACGGATTGATCTTATTTGATGCTGCATTTTAATTATCATTCCGTGAAAAGCGATCAATGCTTAGTCCTAAATAAAGTTTATGCTACATCACATCTGCTTATTAAACTTTGTTATAAACCACACCTAACGTAGCGCGAATTCGTCAATTCACTCACTACATGTCTCATTTAGAACTGTTCGCTCGTTTCTTTTGTAACTAAATCGCGCATGACACACCCAAATCATCCGCTTTAATTGTTTCACTGAAATCGATCACACCCGATTCGCTACCGATGTGCATGCATTTCCGTGTGTGTGTGTGTGTGTGCGCGCATGGGAGGGGTTGGGAGAGTATTCGGTGCAGTTATCTGGTGTGCATGTGGGTAATGGACATAAATCTCCTGTGCGCCACACAGGCAATCGTGTATGTACCATGTCCAGATAAACAATGGATCGGACTCTACAGTGTGGAATTATGGAACAAGTTCCTGTATCCTGTAACTACACAGAAATATAATTTACTCTCTTCCCCGATCAAATGATTCGCATTGGAGAAGAATCTTGTATAGTTACTGTGCGCCTTGTGTAGATGATCATTCTTCACGTTGCGATGACTCTGTATTTGTGTTTATTAGTTGATTTGAGGAAAAGGTCAGTATCCACGGTAGCAGATAAATCAATAAACTATTGGTTTCTCATTGCTAATTTCTTTCTAATCTGATTCTAAACTTCAGTGATTGGAACTATAGGTGTTTAGATCTCATACAGCAGCTTCCGCAACTGGCATTTAAAACGCTGATCTGCTGTGTTCAGTCTATGGACACACAACTAAGGGTGGGTATACGAGATGTCTGTACACATTATACATCAATAATAAAGTGAGTTTCAAACACTAAGAACACAAATGATTGCTAACAAGCGAATGAAAGAGGACGTTTTGTTGATAGAAAATGAGTGACACTTAAGTACCGGCGGACAAATCGAGCCTCTACGTATAGCCGTTTCGAGCTTTTTCTGATAACCGCAACGAATTAACTTCTTCTTCTCAGGGATTGAGCGTTACCAAACAAAGTGACAAACATCATAAACATATTGCAGCTCATCGTGTTTGTGTTTAAATCGCATGAGATAGCAACTGATAGCACCTATTAGAATACAAATGAACTTCACTTAGGACTGACACTAGAATTGTGAGTGCAGATCGTATGAGTTAAGTGTTGGCAAAATCGCGACACAGTTATTTTGCAACCTGGCCACCTTCAATGCAGTTCCTTCTCGTCCGTCTTCATCAATATCATTTTTCTAAGAAACCATTTTTAAAGTTTTTTCTGCTTCAGAACAATATATAATAAAATATATATATGTGGTTGCAAATACTTAAGGCCTCTTCCACACACAGCCACATTCGGACATATCCCCCACCAACCGATTGAATGATCTAATATCGAATTAAAACGAGAGGTACTCGTTAGTTTGATCCTAATTCTGACTTAGAGATCTATCCACATGCGTACTGCTTCCCTCAGATCCTGTTTACCCAGATTCTAGCTTGATCCGCTTAACATACTGATTACTGTGATAAAACTGCTTGCTTACTCGTCATCTGATGTGCAAAAAGTTATATCAGTTTGCTTTGTTTAATATTCATCGCATTTTTAATTAAGTGGACAAGTCTTCGGTTTCCTGCTCTTGAGAATCAGGAGCTTTTTAAATCATTCCGCTGTCTTTAGGAATAATTTCGTTCGATTTGCTTCTGTTTCACACTCCCCGTAGGTACTGTGGTTGCCAGTCTGACGGTGATCATCTTGGTCGTCAAATTTTCTGTACAAACATTCTATTATGATCGTGAACCTTGGGATACTGGCCGTCATCTGCATCAATTCGTTCGTTTTGTCATCATTGGTGTTACTGTTCTGGTGGTGGCTGTTCCCGAAGGTTTACCTCTGGCTGTGACCATTTCTCTAGCCTATTCAGTCAAGAAAATGATGCGCGTAAGTACGATGAATGGAATCAGTTTGTGGGTATTTTCATCACACCTCTGACACTCTCTCTTGGGATAGATGGACATGACAGTTGTTTTGTCAGCTCGGTAAAAATGTCGGGTCATGCAAGTCAGTTTCATTTTTTATCTGTTTTTGTTGTCCCTTTGGAGTACCGTTGAAATATTTGTTTGTATATCATGAGTGCGAAGTTCTCCTTTTTCTGGATCCTCTTTGTTTATAAGACCAGTATGCTGTGAGCACCTGAAGTAGGGTATCTGCCAATCAGCATCTTCCCTGAATAAGTGGAAGTACAATCGATTTTTACTTGAATTTGCTGATGCTGCTGCTGATAATAATTTTATGTTAGCGTTCTAGAAAATCATCACCTAGGGTTGGTGTGATGATCCTCTTTACTTCGCGATTGACTGCTACTCTTTTTTAGTTTGCTCCTCTATATTTAATGCACTTGATAAGGTATAATTTAATAAACTGCGACTTGTTGCAATTTGTTATCGGCTGTTTGTTTTGGTTAAGGTTGCTGTTTTCTGAGAAACATCATCATAAATCTACATGCACACTACGCACTACGCACTACACTGTTTCACACAGATGCACTCTCAAATTGCTTCAGTCAACACTCGCCGCCCTTATCGTAACAGTGATTCTGTGCATCCCTCTTATCACTCTATTAGCCTCCTTTATTCTTTTTGCTTTCCGAGACTAACTTATATTTTTCAAGAGATCTCCTACACTTCCTGTTCCCTTACTGTACACCTCGATTCATGCTTCTTATTATTATTATTTGGTGTGAGTGTGTTTGTTCAGCAATCCGCTGCAGTCACTTCTATAGGTGATCTTGATACATCGAATAGTTCGGTTCTTATGAATTAAGCTTTGTTTGCCATCCACTAAACTAATACTTTACCCACATCTTCTTTCGGCAAAACGTTCTGATTGTTATATGTTCGATCTTCTTTCGTTTCGTATTGTAGATATTTCACAATCAGATGCCATTATCCTAAGTGGTTCCAGTGTTCACACATGTAACTGGTTAACACATCCTGTGACAACCACAGCCAGTCACAATTCACCACCTTTCCCGCCCAACTGCATAGAGTAACGCGCCCACACCGTTGATTTGCTGGTAACTCCAGCACCATTCTTTTCTCGGTTTTACCTTGCTGTACGTTCTGGCGTTAAATTTGTTTAATTTGGAATGACTTCCGAGACTTCTAGTCATCCTATTCCTTGTGCTGCTGTATTTTTTCGCTCAGCGCGTTCATTTCACCAGCAAATCTAGTGAAGATTATTCTTCAAACCATCGCCACATTTCTAATCCCAAACAACAGCACTCCCTCGAGCAATTTACGAACGCTTATTTCTACACAGTTGCTGCGGAAAAAAGAAAGCTTTCTAATGCTGTCGTTTGCCCCCAGATCCCTGTTACTGCCGCTACTATCTACACGCCAGGAAGAAGTACTCGGTAGTGATCAATAAACTCAAAGATAAATTTATTTGTGAAGTTTACAAACTGACGAACTGTCTTCCAGGTATCCACTCGTTCTGATTGTTTTCCAAATCAGTTTCTCTTAATTTTTGTCCTATGAACTCTCCCCCAGTGATATGGTAATCTGGTAGGGATCACTACCAAAAGGTTGACGTATCCGCCTCTAATATCACTTCCATTTTGACCACAGCTACATTCTTTCCTCACCTATCATGGTTTCGAATTTTTGATTGCAAAATAATTTTGCTGTTATTAGGAATGTTGCGAACTTCTCAGCGAGCAGATCCACTGTGACCTGTTGGTAAACACCCACACACTTCATCGGTCTCCATTGACAACCATAGCTAGTCGCATCTCCTTTCGTTCGATATCTCCAAGCTGTTTGACCTAACTTGGATTGTCGAGCTCCCGGTGAAACTTCCCGAAATTGAACTTGAGCAGTGTATCATTTTTTTAGATATGAAACTTTTATTATTACCATTCAATCTCACTTTGCGTTGATTGAGTCCTTCAGAGAGTAATCCCGGGGTACCACAAGGTGCCGTGCTATCTCTCACTTTCTCCATTCTCTTCGTCGACAATCTCTCATCCCGATCTCGTAATCCTATTTGAACCAAATGGAACGTCTCGATACACGACTTCCAAAACACGTCCTCCGATAACGTTTATCGTCCATATAGCGATTCCACAGTTATCGAAGTGGAACGTGATGGGAGCACTTCGGAATTCATTTGATGGACCAAAAGCATGCTTGTTTATAGGAGACCACTCAGGGTAATTTATTTGCCCGACGGTTGACTTACCGGGCCATTATGAGTTATCTTGATCGACTGTATATTCTGACCAAAGAACTAAGTTCATTTATCCATCTTCTGGTCAGTGTTCTCAGAACAAAGCAGCTTCTGTGACTACACTAACTCCTTGCTTTTTCCGATGTTGTCACTGTCCACTACCATTCTCCTACAATTCTTCCCATGTTTCGTCCATCACCATTTCTGGCAATCGGTTGTCTACCTATACTTCTCTTAATTCACACCTGAGTGCGACTGCTGATGGGGATACAAGAAACCGAGTTGTTCTCAATGCCACAGTAACCGTTTGTGTATCTTTATTGTTCGTAAACTTAATCCGTGTGCTGCTAATCTGCAATTCGATCCTTATTCACTTGATTTCGCAATTCTATTTGACCTCCAGTTTTCCTCTTTCTTATCTTCGTCTCTTAAATTTGTTGAACTTGCATCCCTTTTTCTTAATTAAAAATTAGCACTTGGGGTGATAAATCTGATCTCTTCATTTTGTTCTGTGTGCGCGTTCCGCATCGCAACCGCTAAACCTGTATACGAAAGACTGCTTATGGTAGTCCAGATCCGATAGAGGTTTTTCCAAATGGATGCCTAACACAGACTGTCGGTATTTGAACACCGATGTCTACGCAGCATTACAAGAATCTGGTGGGGTAGCCGGATGTGCAATGCTGAGGTTAGGCGCAGAGTTTTAGGTTTTAGATTACGTTGGCTGGAGCGTGTGTTGCGCATGTCACCAGATAGGTTGCCACGGTGAGCGATGTTCGCCGAGGCAGTTAGTGGGTGGATGATAGTCAGGGGTGGCATGGGGGTATGAAAACCCTGACCAGGAGGCTCGTCCCGTAGGTCCCGTTAGGCTCCCTGGCTGGGGACCTCGAGATGATCGTAACCGATGGTTAGAGACCCTGAGTGTTGTAAACATTGACGTTAGTGCATCATGTCAGTTTTTCTGCGAAATCAGTGCAATTAAATCCTAAATTTTCTCTTTGATCCTGCTTTCAGCCTTTCTTGTCTTTCTCTCTCATGTTCATCCAACTGTGCAGCCAAAAGACCGCAACCAAAACCAGCGCACATAGTGCATGGTTAATGGTTGTGGAAACTGAAACTAAACTTGTAGTCCAGATCTCAGGAGCTTACGACGCCGATAGATGACTTTTTTCAATACCTTACATAACTCCGGACGACCGATGCGTTTCTTTGCCAACTGCCTTAGTAAACTTTTTAATCTATTCTCTCTCACCATTGGTGATTCTAAATAGCGAAATGCAAAACGTCGTATGTTAAAAATTCTCGGGGTTCTTGAACATACGACAGTTGGTTTGGTTAAGCTGAAACATGTATGTTGTCCATTTGTACAAATTCATCATTTCTAGCGAGATAAATGAGTTATTTAGGGGAATTAGGTACACAACGGGGTTCGGAGTTGCAACTTTATTTATACCATGGATTAAATTGACTTCAATGCAATTTTCCGTATGTTAAATACTATTATTTGTGTGAAAAAGATGGGAGCCGCAGACCGTACCTGATACCTTTGAAGTTCATTATTTAGTGAAACCGTTTGTAAAAATGAGCATTAATTTGACAGGTTCGAGAGAAGGCACAGAATTAAATAAAACTCCAGTCAGGATTATTTCTTTACAAATTTCCCCGTCAAACGCACATGTTCATAGGCATTTTTCACAATGTCAGATTCAAATTCGGAACGAATGCTATTCAGAAATTGTGCTGATGATGTGTTTCATCCACGAACGAATGTTTGGATGAGTCGCATTGAAATAGAACCAAAATATCGCTTTTTGTCTTATCGTGGCCGATCCAAATAGTCCCTTCCGCATCCAGTTCATCTCGATAGTTTTTTGTATGGAAAATCAATCTGTCAAAAATTTGCTTTATTCACTGAAAAATCTGCACAGTATCGAATTTGAGATTATGATTTTATATCTACCCTAATTTTTGTCTGTATCTTCTGAATCCCTAAAGCAACACATTTTAGTAAGCGCCTTCTAAAGATCAAGGATTCCAATGGGCTGGCTGACGAAAATTTAGTGTATGCGTGGTTGTTGAGTAANAACCTTATTAGTACCTACACAGTTGGCAAATCATTAAGCCGACTCCGAAGAATGTGAAGGTTCAACTTGAATCGTTTCAGAGGTTATTATCATCTTCCGAGAGACTTGAATGATCGTCTCGATTCTCACACGTAACACTGAATACTGTATAAATCTATAAGATGGAAGCGTTTGTGTTAGAAAATAATANCGTGAGAAAGATGAAAAAACTGGAAAATACCAAACCACTCCCATTTTTTTATAAAAAAAGCAACAGGATCGCGTGACGGTAACCGCTTTGCACACTTCAACCCCCATATTTTTTCACGGAGTAGTTAACGCATTTTGTCTGTGAAACCGGTATATCGCAATTTTATCCTGCCCCCCTCAGTGTAGCATCGTTCCAGGTCGGTGAAAAGGGAATGAATAAACTTCACTGACATTCAATTGGGAGCTGTCTTCAAGTGTTTGATATAGTATACCGTTTGTTCTTATTACAGTCAGGTGTGTGTTTCAGGGGGGAGGGCTATTTGTGAATGACTCGTGGTTCGGACTGGGACACAAAAATGATGCACTGCTGGTGAGTCCCAACAGGAGATGAATGGACAAGATAAGTCGATTCGGGAGAGGCAGTAGACGTAGTCTACTTAGAATTCACCAAAGCTTTTGACAGGGTTAACATCATATAGTGCTGCGAAAGCTCCATAATTAAGGTGTTTGAGGACTGCTACTTGACTGGATTGAGGAATTTCTTCGACAACGTATCGTATCGGTTCGCGTTATTGGTTCTCTATCGGGACCGATTGAGGCTGTCCGCGGAGTTTCACAAGGATCTGTACTCGGTCCCTACTCTTTCCTAGCATTCATAAACGACCTACCGGATGTCCTTGGGGAAAAGGCGTTGTTATTCGATGACGATGTCAAAACATGGAGGACTGTAAAATACCTTGAAGATTATGAAACCCTTGCAGGAAACCCTCGACGCATCTTACCGATGGTATATCACTAATGACCTCGAATTCAACGTTGGAAAATGCAAGGTTTTATCTCTGCGCCACAGAGGTCACTTTCCATACTTACTTGGAACTCAGCGATTACCGCGTTTTCTGAACGAAAACGATCTAGGATTTATCGTTCGTGAGGATCTAGGATGTTCTACATATTGCGCAAGAGCGTCACCAAAGGCCATAAAACGCGTTGGGTTGCTAAGCCGTGTTTTTGGATAAATCGAAACAAACCTATTGCCCCGTTTACTATCAGCATACATTAGACCACACACATCGGGTATGCTATACAGGCTTGGAATCCATGGCTGTTTCTCGACTAAAACGTACGCAAATGTCCGCAGAGAACAGCAACCAAAATGGTCATAGGGTTGCAATCTAAGACCTACGGTGAAAGGCTGCGAATTCTTGGACTCTTTTCGTCTGAATACTATGGAATACGGGGATATGTGATTCTGGCATATCAAATAATACATAAACCCAAACAATTGTGTAGTACTTTACTAACACTGTCCAGGAATGGTATTCCCAGTGGAAATCCGTTTAAACATTTACTCCAAAAGAATCGGCTAGACTGCAGGCGTCACTCTTTCAGCCTCAGAGTTTGTAATATCTGAGACTCTCTTCCATCTCAAGTTGTTTGTGCACCAATCATCGATTCATTCAAGTCACGACTGAATGAAGTATTCAAACACCTAACTTTTCAGTACCCGCGAGTGAACACCATAATTTGCTATTTAATTGTATTACCAGGCGAACCCAGTGTGTACAGGTCCTATGGGATTTAATAAGCATCAGCTTTGTAATTCACCCATATTAAAAATTTGAATGGAAAAAACAACCGGTTCCGTGCTCTTTGTCGATCTACCCACAAAGATCCGTCACAAGTGAGATCTTTTAACGAAGAAAAAATAATCTATGTCCCAAAAAGTCATACTCACATTGAAGACCACAGAACAGTACTTGGTGCTTGTACAAATCGGATGGGTTAGACCAGGCAGAAAAGGTCATAGGGACGATGAATATTGCGCTTAAATGATCCAGAACTTGAAAACATTTGTATAAACCTCGTCTAATATGTGCTTTTATTTTTCATGTAATTAGGTAAAGGTTCTCGGAAGTCTCAGATTACACAAACCGCAAGTTGAGGCTCCTCGGGCGATCTGCCATAGTTTCATCTATTTTAACCGACCGGGAGACTCGATACCTTGAGATGGATAGAACTAAAAATATAAGAAGCCGGTTCCACGGATGAAACGTAGCACGTAATCGATAAAAGCATACGAGAGTTGCCGCATTTCACATTAAAAACATCGGTCTGCTGATTTTAAGCATTGTTTTAGTATTGTGGATGTGAAATCGAATTATTTCACACAATTCGCTACTTTAACGGTCAGCACATAGTCATGCCAATGCCGATGATTTTTGAACAGTCTCCCAAGTTTCATGTGAGTAATCGAGGGTTGGACTCAGTTTCAAAGGGCAATTCATCGTGTATATAGCAAATAAAACGTGAACTGAAAAGCTAGGAAGCACTGGACAGCTGTTTTGACCTGGTTGGGTTTCATCAGCAGTGCGAATTCATCAACCCAACTGGGGATCGAATCCGGGACCTCACAGGCAGCATGAAAGCGTGCTACCCACTCGGGTTGTGCTATATGGTATAAATGGAAAATGAAAAACGGTCTTTTCAGCCGCCCAGTGGCCGAGAGGGTAGCATGCTTGTGTTCTGCCTGGGAGGTCCCGGGTTCGATCCCCAGTTGGATTGATGGATTCGCACTGCTGATGAAACCCAATCAGGTCAAAACAGATTTGAAATCTCTCTTATCTAAAACGATCAATCCTTGTTCCCCAGAGAATGTTGCAGTTAGTACTCTACAGTGAATCTCTATCAGATATAAGCATTTTGAAGCATCCCTTTTCTTCAACACTTCATGCTGCTCGGATATAGGCTTGTGTTACGCATGTCGCCGAATAAGTTGCCACGGAGAGCATTTTGGCCGAGGCAGGAAGAGGGCAGAAAAAAATCAAGGCTATTTAAAATAAGACCTGGCATATGGGTATGAAAACTGTAACCCGGAGAATCGGTCTTGTAGGTCACTTTAAGCCCCCTGGACGGAGAACTCACGATCATTGTAATCAGGGATCAGAGACAATGAGTGACAATGCTGAGTGTCATAAACAGTGGCGCTCATGGATCTTTTAAACTTCTTTTTTCTTCATTCGATTGGGCAACCCAAAGAGAGCAATCTAAACCGCCGCACTAAGGTTCAAGGTTAATGGTTGTACAAACTGAATTGAACCGTTCGTATATGAATTCAAAAAGGAAACTGGATTTTCTGTGACAGATTTAACCACGAGGACTAGTTCGCGATTATACTTTCCAATGTAATGACGAGTCCAATGACAACTAAAGGCGAAACAGATAATAAATGGCGATAATAAAAAATTGTCAACAACTGCTGCATTCCAAAGCGTGGTGATTTGGATATTGGTGCTTTACACAAAGCATGTGCACGAAGCACGCTTCCTGAGTCAGTGGTTTAAATAAGTCATATGAGCTATACCCGTATCTGTTTATTTGCTTTTTATCTCTTCTCAGGTATGTATCTTTTTGCTTTTTTGGCTAATCGAGTCATGAAACGACCGGACGTTGAACATAACCGAAAATGAGACAAATTAAATATCTTTAGTAGTCGAATAATTACAGATTTAACTATTCTACCAATACTCTATTTGAACTGGTTCTCATTCACACTGGCGGTGATGTGAAGGAATGTTCAATTGCACAGTTCACCTGGAATCGAATCCCCATCCTCACTCCTGGCGTGTTCGAAATAGAACCGAAATGGACAAAAGTTGCAACTGGTCTCTCTCCACATTACGGTGAATCCAGCTGTTGCTTTTGGTGGACAGTTTACCTTATACCTTGTAAATGGTCAGTTATAGGTTTCGCGATGAACGGATGATATAACAGACTGATGAACACTAAGATGTGATGCTTGGATAATCGCTCGAAAAGGTGAGTATGTCTGTGCTGGCCGCAAAGCACTCTTGCACGCACGTAGTTAAATATATAGTTCTCTGACTCCTTTTTCTCTCCCAAACGCAATCTGTTATGTCGCCCCACTTGTCGATTGTTTATTAGGATTTTTCAAATTTAGTGTTGGCCTTATGGTTTAGTCGGTTTGCGTTGACATTTGGTCATGCAGTACTCTTTTGTGATTCTGCACTACTACCCCGCTTTGTAAGAGTGACAGGACTCCACCAATTCCCTCACGCTTCTTCACCACTACCTAAGACTTGTGTGTGCGATAATCAGCAAGTGAGAGACCGAGACACAATTGCTATGCTCCGGCAAATATAGTCATCGTGTACGCGCTTGTGTGTGTGTGTGTGCATGCGTACGTGCGCACGCGCGCATGAATTTATATTTTGTATGGACCCGTGCATATGTGTTGCTGCTGTGCTCCGTAAAGGCCTAACCAGTCACTGCAGTAGATGTGAACACTCATCGCAAGCTGGTGGGCGGACAGACAAATAGGTGGAAAGCCTCACCCACCCCACCCCCGACGAACACACATGCACACAAACCTTCAAGTTATCTGGAGGGTCTCTCTCAGCCATAACAAAACTATCTATGGGGTTACCTTCTCTCCATATTCTAGCAGCCCGTCATCCGTGCATCCGGCTAGGAACGCACATACACGCAAACACCCACACACATCAAGCAACTAGCCCTGAGGCACCATCTCAAGTCGTTTGGTGTGCGCGATCACGTCTGTGCATGGGAATACGTGCAGACAAACAGACCTCGTGCCACCGCTCGTTCTATTGTCCCCTCCTCATCGTTTCTGTTTTGTGTGCTGCAACGCCTTGTTCAGACTGGATCGGCCGCTTCAGCGTTATGGTAAACCGGACTCAAGACAGCATCAATCATGTATAATTGACCAACTCCCATCCCAGGGCGGACGATGAGGTTGCAACGCGAACGTTGGACATATCACAGTGCTGACTGACTATGTTAGATGAATTCCATAGTGTTGTCGCTAATGCATAATGCGTATGGTTCAACTGTGTGACTTGGGTGTGACCATCAATAGGGGGTGGCAGTGACCAATTTGGTCGGGTTATAAATTATTAGAGATAATGGTCAACTGGAGAAACTTCTGGTCACGGCGAAGGGAATTCCCATACAGCTACTAACAGTGTGCGAACCTAGATAAGAAGACCGAAATTTTGACGTCGATCTAATGATGAGTTGTTCTCTATACGTTATTTCTATTGTCCGGTTTATGTTTCTATACTTCTCATAAATCGATCATGTATTTTGCAGTTGGAAATTTCCATACCCACGGTCTGTTAAGTTGGATAATTTTATCAATACCCTTAAATTCAAGGGCGACAAATATTGAGCTCATGTAAGAAACCGCTACTGATTTGAGAATACAGAACCGCAAGACGCTTTTAACTGACTAATGTGTGAAAACGCATCAGAGTGTGGTAGTAAATAGTTTATTTCCCCGAAAATGGTTTTTACCATGTATAATGTATAAAATCCTTCTATTTTTGCAATAGCTACAATTTAACGGAGTCTTTGATTTTTAACTCGATCACTTGAAGGTGGTTTTAAAATTGTTTGATAAATTGTTTCCTTAGGTGATACTGTCCTTGAAGATCCATGCCCATCAGTGTAGAGTCTTAAGAAAGTCACCGGGAGATAAACCAGTTGCTTTTAATTAACTATAAAATTATTTAAAGGACAGAAATAAGTCTTCAATCTAAATGGAACAGATTTACGTCAATTTCATCTGGATTTCCTTTTACCCTCACCGATATCTTTGTATAGGTTGATTGAAAGGCTTAATGTACAGCTACGACGACCCACCACTAGTGCATCATAATTGTGTTTGGCTGTTGATGTACACACACACACACACACACACACACACACATATATATATATATATATATATATATATATACGC
>UZAN01039882.1:56930-76918 GCA_900618425.1 Echinostoma caproni
GATTGTTGTAGCCGACCCGGTTGACCTAATACATACTCGGTTCATCATTTGTCACGCTTGAAAAATCGCTAACATTCAAAGAGTCCACACGAAAGCTTTCTATTCCATTCTCATATTCACTAACCATGATCTTTGTTTGCTCCTAATGAGGGAAGCATATCGAATGAGGAAACCGTTTTTTGTTCTCTCTGAAAAAGCAACAAAACTAATTAACTTCCAATTTGCTTGGTGAGTAACAGTTAAAAGTTGCCAACTAAACACACAGAACATTGAAAAATGTGAACCAAGTCGATTTGACTTTATCATTTTTGTTCCATCCCTTGCTGGTATTTCTCTCTCCGTATAATTTCCAATTAGCTCACCTCGGAACCTTAGCTAAGCAATGGAGGACAAAATCAAAGAACTCCTTTTTTGCGAGGTATTATTATCTCTTCCCGTATTTATTTTCGCTTGTTTTTGTTAACGGCCTCGTTTTTTTGAAAAGAACATAATTACAGGATACATGGTGAGTTTTTATGGTGCACAGATTAAACGGAGCATGAGCTGCAAAGTCAGGAAGTGTGATAAGGCTGTTCCGACCTGGTCATCACCCTGAATGCTAGTATTGATGAGATGAGTGAATTATGATACCTGCGAAACGCTCGCAAAGATGGGTTTTGTTATGTCGGGTATAGTTCAACCGATCAGCTACTCGGCAGTCAAGGTCCTCGGGTTGGGTCGATGAATGCACACTGTTGATATATATATATATATATATATATATATATATATATATATCACCGGCTTGCGAACAAGTATGGTGCAAACGCAACAGCAAGAATAACGGAGAACAAAGGGGTTGGAATACCGAATAATGAGGTGGAGGTTAAACAATTGTAGATGGTAACAACAATGGCAGCTTTTTATTTGTTTCCCCGTACATTGTGTGTTACTTTTGTGCTAAATTATCGCTTTTATGGAGCACGGGATTTAACCAGATAGACTGCACAGCATTGAGGTTTTCTATTCTGGGCCACATCTCTTAGCATCTCTAACCATCGACAATCCTTTCCCCTTGGGCTTCAACCTGGGAGGCGGGTTGCACTAACTGAAGCCAAATCTGCAATTAGCTTCTTCATGTCATGGTCTGATCACCGCGACGCTTATTACAGCCTCACTTAACACGCACAACGAGAGTGCGGAAAGATGAACGATGTACCGGCATACCCGTGACCAGGCCATTGGAGGCTGTGTAGAGTGAATACTTTTTCTAAAGAGCTACCATCGGCACCAAAGAGAAATAGAACTTTGTCAAATTAGATCATGTTCCAATATTTGTCAATCATTTCCAATGTATAACTGATTGATCACCTCTGAACACATTATTTGTTGTTCAGTAAACTGTCTCTTAGGTGGTTTGAGGACTACCGAGGGCTCATTCGTCTTCTGCTGAGATCATCGATTTGATCTGACCGTACAAACTGGTTATACCTCGTGTTCATTATAACCAGATCCTTTAAAGATAAAATCTAAGAAGTCAGAGAAAATATTGAAAATTTCTTCTGTGGCACCCTTGTTTTCGACGAACACCAGAGAAGATAAGATCTAAAGTCAAGAGGATCTGCTGTTCGCACCGGCAACATAAGCCCGTCACTTTCAGTGGTGAACCACATCAGACCACAGTACGTTGGGCGCGTTATTGAGTCAAACGACAGCGAAGCTTACAACAACAAAAGGTTCAGTGCCGGTTGCGGGGTTCGAACGTCGGACCCTAAGACCCAATGCTCACTGGTAACAGAGACATAAGCTTGACCTTTATCATACCAAAATCTAAATGCATTCTTTTTTTCAGTTGCAGTTGTTCACTTATCTCTTGGATATGTACTGAAACTTATATGTATGGTATATTTTACTTTTTCATTGTCACACCAATAGTGACTGAACTAAATTAGCTTTGATAGAATTAATCTGATTAGGTTGGTTTGTCGTGAGTAACGTACCGGATACGGTGAAATCAGGACCATTGCAGACAAGTAAAACAACCAATACACTGGTCGGATCATCCGAGTTCCGGTCGGTGTTCTGTCAGACTATCTTGAATGACCATCCTCTCTTCTTGCCGAGAAACCACACCCTTCAAATTCCGGGGAAACCTACTATGTTAATCGAATTGGGGAAGAGAATGGATAGGCACGCGGGGGAGTGAAAATCCGGTTGGAACTGGTTTTGTTGTAGTTGTATAAAAAAATATTTACGTGTAGTGGTAATACCCTGTCCATTTATGTAGAGAGGATGTAAGTTTGGATTTTGAAACAGTATATTGTTGGACTTGGTGTAGCAGCCGATATGGAGAAACGAAACAGACATGCATAACGTCGTACCAAAGCAAGCTATAGATCGGGAACAGTGCATTTCCAATCGTTGCTCAGTTGGCGAGAGATGCAGGTAGATGCTGGACGAACCGGTTAACCGAAACACAAACCAACAAGGATAATGGTACAGTAGCAGTCTGGTACCCACGCACACCGATATCTAGGTGAAGGAGAGACGTACGAACAGATGAGCACTGAATACTACTCAGTGTTCCTACCCGTTCATCTGCTGTTTTTCCGTGTGTATCTCTACCATACCGGAAGCACGATGGTTCACAAACACGTACATACACATACACACACGCTCATACACAGACAGAATAGTGTCCGAATGCATTGAAGGTGCCCACAGAGTGGTGTTTTTACAACCTGCTTGTATACAGTAACTCGACACCATACAGAATGATAACAAGTTCCCTTGTGAATGGACTATTTTGACCAACCGGAAAGTCGAGAATCCCGTACTGACTGGTGTAGTAGAAAGAGGATGATTTCTAGAGTAGCGCATAATTTCAAAACCAGACTTAGCCCATTAACAATGTCCGTTGTCTTCTCTTCCGTTGATGTAAGCCGATCCCTAACATGTTCTAATCCTCACCAGACCATATCCGGTCTTCAGTGGCTACTCTGAGTCTAGCTTTTAACCGGTTACCTTTTGTCATGGCCTAAATTACCCAATTTCTGCGCACACTTTATTGCATGGTTAGAGAAGTAAAGCAGTCTGTGTTGGGTTTTAAGGTATCCTCTGTGCACATTAGACATTATCAGTATATAAGGAACTAACTTCTGGTAATTAGTTGCACACTCATATACTTGTTCTGTTCGACTGAAATTAGTCTTCATTTTACAATGGCTACGCAAGTTACCAACAGCAAAGTCGTTAGGGTAAATCAACTGTCCAGTTTATGCATCATTTTCCCCGGTGGTTATCGGATACGTACGTATTATCATAATTATGTTTTGCTCTCTGGTGCTTTCTAGTGCGTGCGAATGATTTCCCTCTGAGCGGATAAGCAGAATATAGGTAAAGTGGCAATATGTGATGTGGGATAGCGTTCACATGATCAGTACATGGCTTTAGCAATTCAAGAAGAGTATCCGACCACCCGAGCTGGTTACGTTTGCAAACTTGCGTCGTCGAATAGGACCGCGGATGATGATGATGATGATGATGATGATGATGATGATGATGTCATTGGTCGCATTTCCTAGCGACATATTTGAAAGTCTGGCTGATTCTGGCCTCCGCATACTTCTGTTGAGGCAAGCTGTGGAGCACCATTGCTACAAACATTGCAATAAAATAATCTTGTTCACATGAATGATCGTCATTTACCCAGCGACATAATTGTTGCACCACCAACCCCTAGAATACATTCATCGGAATCGTACACCCCGCACCTAATGGTTAATCCGATTGGTTCATCAATCGACTAACCATGCCATGCGCTTAACTCATTAGTAGCCCTACTCGATTTATTGACAACGCATTGTTTTTCTTTCCTCAGACTGCGGTAATTTCACTCATTAAATTCCATCAATTAACTAAAGTGAATAAGATTTCATTAGTTTTCCCATGTTACACGAGGTTTCACATAGAATAAAAGTTTCCTATCAGCGAATCTATTATAGTCATGTGCCTTCGCATCTTCTTGTTAGTTGCATCGCTTGCATCGAAGCGTTCTACTCAAACACCGTTTCCACGAGAAGATAAAGACTTTGGATGACCAGTACATCCGTTTACTAGTCGATTTAGCGGTACTAAATCCACGAGGAGATGCACTACTTTTGTCGCTTTTAGAAATTATTGACTTTTCCGCCATATTATCCTTAAAAATAATGGATACTTCAGGGAAATTTTGTATTCCGGCTTTTCACTTTGTAGATGACCAAAAAAGGTGATGGTCATGCGTACGGTAGCCGAAGTACTCTGGGAAAATAAGAGGAAGGCCATCTGACGAGAAAATACTATTCTCTTGCTCTTTTTAGTCAGAACCCTTTGGGTAGACTGTTTTGATTATAAAGTCAATTTTTATTTTGGGCATTTACCTATGTGAGTTCGTGTATTTTTATATACAAGGTAGAAATTAAGGCGATTGATTCAGTGAGGTTAAATGGAAAAGAACATCAATGTCTGTCAAGTGCTATAGGGGCGCATGGAGAAACATGGGCAATTCTGGAAAGTTCCGATGAAATTTTTGTCACGTGCACCGTGTCACGTCATTTTGTACCATATATGTTGGATCGGGACTGAAGCAACCGGGCACCAGACTGACAACGTTGCATTTGAAGTCATCTACAAAGTGCCCCACAACAGGTCGGAGTACGTTCAGCAACGTCATTTGGCCACAGCAGTAGCAGTAGCTATCATAATACTTAACCCACCATTATGCAAATAGATTGTCATACTCCGGTCGCCTTGACCCCGGCTCAAGCTACGAGACGAACCGAAACATTACCTGAATCATGTCATGATGACGCAACATCGCAAGTGAAAAAATGTCATCGGAAAGTTCCTGCATTGATCTTGGTTCCCCTTCCCGTTTTCTCTATATGCTCCTACAGAAATTGACATATACTTTCTTTCTCAATTAACCCTAATGAACCAATCACGTTTATTTCTACATTACATATACATAAACATAAAACTGTAATGCCTGAAGACGAAGTTACGAAGTTGAGCTTGTTTTCTATATTGCTTGTCTTTTGAAATTCATATGGGAACCTTCCATGAATTTTTATTGAAATGCGGATATGCTGAATCTCCCTTTTGTATATGGGATATCCGAAAGGAAGTTTATCAATATTTTCGTACGTTTCATGCTAATTTGTTTCACTTCTGTATGAATATAATTACTTAAATTCCGGTGGTTTTGGTTTTGAACTTCCGTTCTTACAGTAAGTGTAAAGTTTACTATGTGCCAAAAATTCTATGTAGTAGTACAAGTTATGGGTCAAACTGTCGAAAACCGATGAACACTATCAGTTGTAAATTTGAGAACCGAATTCCGTTAGATGGTGAAACTTCTGTTCCGCTTAGAGAACTAAACGCATTTAAATCCTTTTGTCACTAGTGAGTTATTGTAGGCACAACAAAACTTTATTTTGGAATGAAACGTTTTTCCGCTTGGTTTTCTAAAAACAATTCTATTAAAATACAGGAGGTTGCAGAGTAAACTGGGATATATTTGGTTTTCTAGGTTCACCGGGCTCCGAAACTGTGATCAGATGTGACGATCTATTTTGACAGCGACGAATAAATAATTCACTCAACAAATTACTATGCACTCCGATCAATAGACGCGAAGAGCTCGCTCAGATTAAAAAAAAATTGTCAAGCTTCTTCACTCAGTAGCACATCCTATCTTCGGAAGGCAATCACTTTGTGGTAATTTCAAGACGTCAAATCGCTCCCACAGTTGGACTGACTGTGCATAAAAACAACATTCATCTGTTAGAATGAAACAAACCAATCTCATCTAAATTCATGACAATTGAGTGTGCCATATGGTGAGTAGGTTATTCATTTTGAACCGGACAAATGCTTTCCAATCGCCAGTTTCTTTCTATAAAAATACGGATTGGGTAGGTTTTCAATCTCACATTAGCATTACACATCTCTGTGTCTAAAAATAGCACATTCGGAATATTTGGACAAAGGGACAGAATCTGATCTCATTCAATTACTCTTACTCCGCCTCCGCCCTCACAGGCGTGGTTCACTCCAGTCCACATAGCCGTGAGCCGCTCATACAAGCGAGTTAAATTCATCTACCAGTTAAGGCTATCGACTAATCCTTTCCCCCAACCTACTCAATGAATACTTTTTGTGATTTACCAAGTGTTGACTTATGTTGCCATGCTTTTTAACAGAAGTAGAAGCTGCTTACTGATCTCGAGACATGAGTTGTAATACCCGGGTGATGTGACGTGATTTATGTCATTGCTATCCATTCGAAAAGCTAAAGACATAGACAATATGTGTTCGTCAGAACATTTGCCCGACTTACCAACGTTCACTGTACACTTAGGCGCATCCATGAAAATTTTCTTTGTCCACTACTGCACTACCAAGACATCCCCTATCATCGCAGGTCTTTAGATTTATTTCGGGTTAAATGACGCAACCAAATTATCACCATAAAGGACGTGTTTCTGAGTCCGAACACCGTCTGATCTTCCCCGTTGGTTCGCCGCTTCCGCCTTCTTGAAAATTGTATGGATTATCTGTTCAATAAAACGAAGTAGAACGAAAATAGAAAAAGAAAATACACTGTACGACCGTATTAAGAGAGTCTATCGTCTTCATCCAGTTGCCCAAGTTCAGCGAAAGCTCAGATGACCAGGATCGGCTGTTCTTCGGAAAAGGCCAGAAAAGGCCACAGCTGTGTATGTACTTTTCGTAACCAGGGTATTGGTTCGTTCACAATGAACACTGTGACCTTCTGACCGTCATTTGTCATCTGGGGATTGGTGTCTAACCGTATTCCAGCCCCTATTCTACAATTCCCTCCTCAGCATATCTGAACACGATCACTTGCCATCTTAGAGCTGAGTATTTTCGTATAAGGAGAAACACGCACAGACATACCGCAAAAGAGCAATCTTCACAAAACATTGTCACCCCTTCCGAATCAGTACCGTTCACAATCATGCGTAAATCCAAAACAAAATTGTTTATGATAATCTGGTTCAAACGAAAATAATATAATGCTATTTCAAATGGGAATTCGTCGTGTATATAGCAAATAGAGCGTGAACTGAAAAGCTCGGAAGCAATAGACAGCTGTTTCGACCTGGTTGGGTTTCTCTATTTACCAGGTTATACTATCCACAGCTTTGACAATTCACTGGACACCAAATGGTTTACGGTTTATAAACAAAGGTCACACGTACTAGGTACTGCAATTGTGGTGCTGATTTCTGAGTAATGGCTTCTTTGGAACTGCATTATTACACCTGTATGTTTTGATCCAATAAAAAGAAAATTGTGGCTTTACTTCCACTTTTTGCTCGAAGGATTTGAATATTTTTCGCTTAAGGGCAAATCAAACGATAGTTGGTTTTTCANATGGTATGCGTGATCAGTTATGTTGGTGCTCTAAACTATGATTTTAGTCTACTACGTGGAGCAGACTGCAATGCTTTCATCAGTTTTGTCGTAGTACTTGTTTGGCTGCACATAGACTGGCCTCCTTGAAACATTACAAAGCGTACGATCCAGGTGTAGGTCATGAACTAAAACACAAACCAATGATTTACTTCTTCTTTCGCTGCTTCTCTTTTTATCACAGACGTTGATCTCAGTGCAAACGAATTTCCGTTAAATCGGGGACAAATGCCTGACCTGGATGATGAAGACAGTATCGTTTCCAATCTCACATGCATTGGGGTTGTCGGTATCGAAGACCCTGTACGCCCCGAGGTCCCTGCTGCGATTCGCAAATGTCAACGTGCTGGAATCACTGTACGCATGGTGACAGGTGATAACATCAACACGGCACGTTCCATTGCATCCAAATGCGGTATTCTGCGGCCTGGTGATAACTATATCGTACTCGAAGGGAAGGAGTTTAATCGTCGGGTTCGTGATCCTCAAACCAACCGAGTTCGTCAGGATCTCATTGACCAAGTTTGGCCGCAGCTTCGCGTACTGGCTAGATCTTCTCCTCAAGATAAATATACCTTAGTCAGTGGTATCATCGACAGCCACATATCCTCCAGGCGGGAAGTGGTTGCTGTCACTGGAGATGGTACAAATGATGGACCGGCTTTGAAGAAGGCCGATGTTGGTTTCGCAATGGGCATTGCCGGTACAGATGTGGCTAAAGAAGCCTCTGATATCATTCTCACTGACGACAATTTCACTAGCATTGTCAAAGCAGTCATGTGGGGTCGGAACGTCTACGATTCAATTTCGAAATTTTTGCAATTCCAGCTGACAGTCAACATGGTGGCAATCATTGTGGCGTTTGTCGGTGCATGTTTTATCACAGTACGTCATGTCACTTGATCATGTATTTTTAGCACGTTCTCTGTTTGGACTACCTTTAACAGCCGGTACTTTCCACGCATTGCGTAGCTTGCTTCTATAGGTGAAACCTAATATCAGTGACTGAAAAATTATTAGGTAAAATTACGTTATTAATTATAAATATATTCATCATAATTATAGGTTATATTTCATACTTTCTTCGCGGCCTTGGATTGACTTTTTTCCCCAAAGACAGAGCTAATTATGATGGTTAACGGTGAATCAGAACCCCTTTGACTTTTCTATGAGGAATTTGACCACATGTCATTTAAAACATTGCTGGTAAACTCGACGAGCTATAGATCTTGATTTTAACACTGAATTATCATTTGTCTCCCAGAACATGACAGAAATTGTCCAAATTGAAAATTCTAGTCCGTAAATCTGCTGTGTGGAATTTCACTGTCATTCACTATTGCTACTTTGAAAAGTCATTTCAGCAGCGGGTATCCAACTATGGAGGGGATTAGTCCGGTTATATCTTCCTATTTAATACAAAGAACCAAAATACGGCTTTGGAAAGAATTAAAAATAATACACATCGTTTATTGAACTACAAGGTTCAGTTCCCAATAGCCAGATTTACAGTCATCGTCCGGGGGCATTTTCTTCTCGCTTTTCAACGGGCTCTCGTTTGTAATGATTTCCAAGTTCCCCAATGTAAATGATTGATGGAGGACGTTCCTGTCCTGTCAGTGATTCACCCACCCAGCATAATCTAATCGTGGCCTGGATGACAAGTAAGGATGAAGAAGGCGAGAGGAAAGATCACTTTCGTGTATTACAGTTTAAGAAGCTTCTGGTATGCACCACCATTGCCCCTCCCCTCACCCTCACGCAATCTACCTCCGGACTCTGACCACCACAACCAAGTTTCATCTTGTCGTGTCAAACCCACATAGGACTAAATAGACACGCAATACTTGCATAACAATTCTGTACCCTGTGAGGGTTCATTCACACGATCGCGTGCGTAAGTACACACACACACGAACTTTCATCGATTTCGCTTGGGGCTGGAAATGGACAGAAAACACCGGGATCTTTGAAATATGGCTAACTGAATGATTTTTCACTCGACGAGAGTGATTGTGATTGTTAGTTAAAACGAATACCACAATCGCATGCTATGCGCACGAGTGAATGAGCTACGCCAGCTTATTTGTGTATTGTGTTTACGACAATGCAAGTTCGGTTAAATGCTTGAATTGTGGTCAACGTTTTCGCTTACTTCCATGCGATGCGGTCCTGCCTTAACTAATATTGTTGATTCCACGGTCCGATTAAAGTGATTTTACTCTTCCCATCTCTTCTCACCTTCAAACGATAGGCAATGTGCTAAAGCTGCTTAGGTGTTGCACCACACGGCCTGTGACGATATCTTATAGTAGGCAACCTTAGGCTTTGCAATTAAGTCGTACCTATTTCTCCTGAGTATAACGTTTCAGTAATCAGCAATAGGAAGATGAATAGAATATCGATGTTTTGGTGTAAATGCAAATCCTTCCTCTCATCCGGCATATTGCAATTGTGTATAATTTCCGTACGTGTCGACCAAAAGGGTAGTAAAACCAACATAGAAACAACATTACTTGAATCGGGACCCCTACGCTCATCGTGTTCCGAACATCTCATGTTACAGCCTCCATCCACCCAGGAGAGATGTCGGAACACATGGAACCTGGTTGCCCTTCGCACAGGGATAGGAAATAATTTAGCTGTTTTTCGATACTTCTTTAGAATGTGCACATACACGGTGATCGATTTGTTATATACGTTTTATACGTGTTATATATATTATTATAAGTAGTATGTGAGTGACTGGACAAAATTTCCCTGGAAGCGTATATATATATATATATATATATATATATATATAGGTAGATCAGGACCGGGCTAGCCAAAATGATCATTCATTTTGTGTTGTTGATCAAACGCATTCATAAATAAGGTAAACTCTGAAAATAGGGCAATCAGGTTTAAAAATAATATTTCTCCTCACCATTGCTATGTTGTAGCCTTCCGGAATCCAGTGAACCTATGGTCACTTCTATTTTGCCTGACCACTCTGGGAATGAGAAGATACATATTGATGCAAGTATCGTAATTCGAAAGACAATCCCTAGGTACATAAGGATACCCTGTCCTAATCAAATGATTTTGTTCAATTACAATTGGTGTTATGGGAGTTCCGCTTATGATGAGTCAGTTACAAGTTCTTCTCTTCGTACTAGCTATAGATGATATTCCATATTGTAATGCCTGAGAAATACTATAGGAATAGTTTGTACCTATAAAAACACTGCGATTGTGGTATACCGTATAAAAGTACTCTAGTTATCTGACTCTGCAGCAGTCAGGCGATAACTCAGCGCTCGATCAAATTGGGTAATAATGTGTGGTTCCATGCTCACCCGCTGGGTGGGCCAGGTTTCATCTGACGGTAATCTGCGGTTATATGGAAGGAATCCTGGTACGTCTCAAGACAGGAACAATAAATAAGGTGCAGGACTTCCTCTTAGGAGATATACTTTGTTCAATTTTAACCAACTGAACTACAAAAAAGTTGACCTTAATTGAAAAAAAGTTGTTCAAATGGTTAATAATAATTTGCACAAGGTTACATGATAAATCATGCGACTGTTCAAACCCGAATGAAGCTCCTTTTTATCGTAAAGAAATAGCAGTCTCAATCGGTGTTTGATTGACTCCATTTGTCTCCAAAATTGAGTTTTCCAAATAAATGTAAGAAATAATAATCTGTTATGAAAATTATAAACAGAGTGCGGTTTTCAGTAATGCACTGCTTGAAAAAAATACAACTGTAATCGGACGACGATACAGTGCACCTACAGTCGCCACTGGTCCCGATTACTTCTTAATTAAGCCCCTGTGTATCAATCAGTGGTACATTTATTCCGGCCCGTTGTCTCACTAACCTGTACCCAGAGCAATCTGTCTGTGATTAAATAAGTGCCGTCGCATCATGTACTCGTTCAGCTTTGTGACTTTCGCCAAATAAACCACTTGTTTGTTTCGTTGAGTAGATCCACCTCTCTTCATGTCACTGTCTAATTCGTTTTATAGGACAGTCCACTGAAAGCTGTGCAAATGCTTTGGGTTAATTTGATCATGGACACCCTGGCATCACTGGCCCTAGCCACGGAACTACCCACGGAAGAACTTCTCGAACGCGCTCCGTATGGTCGAACAAAACCAATCATCAGCCGTAGTATGATCAAAAATATTGTCGGTCAATCGTTGTATCAATTGGCTGTGATCTTCTACCTGGTGTGGTATGGTAAGTACTTCACTTGGCGGACGATAGCTCCTATGCACTACCTGTTTTTCATATTTATCCGTACCGGAGTACAAGATAATACGATTGGTTTGCCGTCAGCGTTCATTTTGAACAGATTTGCGATATAAATCTCTTCACCCGTATTCATTATTGCCTTCTAAAAATCATTATATCTTCATCCCCAAATGAACTTACTCTTCACAGTGCACGAATGTACAATACATTGATCCAAGATGATAAATTAACTTGGTTCCTTTTAAAACTTCAAGTTTAACCTGTTTCTCAGGAGAACTGGTTGTGCCAAAAACAATTTAGTCATAGTCTTTGTGTAACCCTCATTCCATATTCATGGGATATCGAGGAATACGATTTTTTTTAATTTTCAGGCAGATTAACCTTCTCTCCGGCCATTTCGTGTGAGCCTTCAACTTGGGTGCGCATGTAATATTTCCGGCATAGTCTGGGGACATGTAGCATTCATCACACAACGAAAGTTTAAAAGCTGTATCTGCACCCTTAACATGCTCAACGTTCAAAATTTTATTTACTGGCGAATCTGCATTTTGTAATATTTGTTTTCGTTTAACTCACAGACGAAATTTTCCACAGAACTTCGTAATTGTTTCCTTAGTTGAACAAATGTAATTTATGGTTTTAACCGGTTCTGTTGATTCGATAGTCGCAATTAGGGAAATAGAGCTAGAAATTCACCTCACCCAGGTGTACAAAGTCCATCCTGACTTGAACTTTACTTGATTTTAGGGCAAAAATGGATTTTTCGTACTCCTTTTTAGCCATTCATTGACCAGATAGGGAGAGATTTCCCACCATATAGCACACTTTTAAAACGCACGCAACTGAAAACGCTCAGTGTACTTGATTTCGATTCTTAGAAGATGAAACGGCAAAACCTGATTAATGAGTGAAACAAACGGTTCATTCCTTTGTCTGCCACTAAACTGGAAACTTTATAGGGTTTCTTCACACGTGTTCAAGTAATCTGAAAACAGCTCAATACTTATGAGACAATTCTAGGGGCAAATAACGATCTTAATCGAACAACAAAATGTACGACTTTATCATAAATCCAGTTTGGTGTTCAGCTTGTTTCATTCATCAATCTGTTGTGATTCCGGTTTGCTTTAGGATTGTTTTTCTGTCTGTCTCCTCGTCTCGGGAATTCTTATTGATAGATGTCTTTCATCTAATTTCTTTAAGCGTGTCATAATGAATGGATTGGAAACGTCCTATTCGACTACAGATTAAAAGATAATTAAAAAAAAGAAACTGTTCAACAGGCACATTTTTTCACTAAGCATTTATCATTATCATTTCAAGTTATTTTAGTTTCTAATGGAAATTCCCCTCTTATTTAATCAATTTGGAGTGTTTGACTATTTAATTGTCTACCGCGGTAATCAATGAACTGATTCTGAACCAAAATTTGAGAAGAATCCACATTCTGATAATTAGATGAACGAGAGTTATTTATGGAGACTGCAGTGTACCAGCTGTGTGCTTTAACATCAAATCAGTCGGAAACGTCCCCATTGATTCACTTATCGGAAAACATTGTAGTAACTAGATCTCTAGGTGATTCTAAATTACACACATGGATGTTGTATTTTAGCTATCTCAAGCTCTCATTTTATGCTTCATGGGTTTCACTGGTTTACACACATTAATTTTCTTTATTCACGCACTACAGATAGCTCGTTTGCTTTGTTGTATTATTTATGATAACATGTAGTTTTCGACTTAAATGTGGACAAGCGTCCTCGCATAAGTTTATGCGAATAGAAATACAAATACCTCCTCTATTCTGGCTTTCTCGCCGGTCCAGTATTGCATCGCAATCTGCACATTCATCTTCTTTTTATGAATCTTCATTTGGAGCACTGGGTGAACTGTGCATTTTATTTCACAGAATGTTCTTACCATAGTTCGCTGAGGACTTCTCCGTCCCTGCTTCTATCGCAGTCAAATATTTGTGATCCTCGCAACACAGTCTTGCCGGATCCAAGAAACCTTCAACAAGACTTAAAAATATTCGTTTCGAGCATTGTGCGAATGGTTTCTGTACCGCGTAATTTAATTTCCTGCTCGTTTTTCCTCTTTATCTCGCTAGTCACAATTAATGCCATGATTAATTCCTAATTTGTAGATGAGTTAGAGCAAACACCTTATAGTAGGCAAACAATTTCGTTCTAATTTTATCACATTTTTATGCTACCCCAAGGTAATACTTTTACCTCATATCATTTCATCAGCAGCAGCCGCATATTGATTTTGCTGTCCTTTTCCTGTCAGTCATTGGGGGTACGGTGTAGTGGTTTCCACTCTTTGTTTTTTGTTTTGTTTTCAACGACTCAGTCAGTAACCTTACTTCTCTGAGCTCCCATACTGGACTCCTTCAACCTCCNTCAACCTCCCTCTTCTCTACACACACCTTTATTTCTGTTCAGAATGAGAATGGTAAACGTGCTTGTCAAATTCCGTTCAGTTCAGGCTAGCCCATTTTTACCTCAGCAAATATGTTATCCGTGCTATGCATCTGTCGGGCATGAAGCGATAGCGGAGCCCTTCAATCTCTCAGTTTAATGCAGTTCTGCCCTCATTGAATTTTCACTCGTATTTTTTCTCATTGGATGGTATGCTGCAACCATCCAGAGTCAACTTATCGGACGAGCCTTTCATTATGGAACCAGTACTGTTCCACCCAAAGGCGAGGGTAGGAAGGAGGAGTCAGTTTCCGGTTCATTGAAGCGCAGAATGATAGCGACGATGGAGTCTCTTTCGACTGATAGAATATCACGCATTTTCACACTTAGATAAATTAATTCCAGACGATTAAAATATTTTTGATTTTAAATAGTGAACTTATGTCGATATTCTTATTTGACAATAATTTGCTGTTTCATTTACTGTACAATTGTTCATGGTTTTTCTCTGATTTCACACCTCTATTTGAATGCAAGATCACATTCCCCATTTTGAAATATTTCTTAAATCATGGTAATACTTTCCGTTTGCCTAAAAAGCAAAATATTCGACCCTCTCACTTCTTCCCACTTCGAATGCCAACTTTTTGGTAACCAACTACCTCACAACTTGACAAGAAATTTATGCTTCATTTCAGTTTGAAATCACGCTACTGAACCAATCCAGTAAACCGTGCATAGGAATTGCATTCACCCGTGACAAATTTAATTCGACCATCGGAAACCGTAATAATAGGTCTGTGCGAATATTTATATGGACGTAAATTCATTCCACTTGCCTGCCTCGGTGGTCAATAAATCTCGGTGTAACAATAAAAGACTTCTTGTTCTGGATCCGATGCCTGATCAAGCTATCGAATAAAAGTGTGGAGGAGGTGAATAGGAAAATCCCGATTGCAATTGACTTGGAGATTCGTCTACGAATAGCTCCCCTGGGGAATGAGGTTTGGTCAGACAAAATCAAATGTACTCTCGAGCTCTTCTTAGATCGCTCGCCCCGTCCTTTCTTTCTCTCCTGCGCGGGCGATTTGATGATCATTCAAAACGGGTCAGCTTGACGTATCTCCAAGCAGCTTGGCTGCAGTTTATCGAATTGTACGTGTGTGTGTGTGTGACAACATAATCAAATTTCCTTCCATATTGCTTATAAATCTTTGTAAATGCAAACTCGTTGTAGCACGTTGCTCTTTGAGTACAAGGCAGCAGGTATGTGCGCTCACACCGGAGTTTTTTAAGCTCCTCTGATTCATGGTTGCATCACATGAGCACGTCGTGACTTCAGTGTTGAGACAAAAACTAAAAATCGAGAACTTTCTGTTTGATCGAAAAACCCTGTCGGAGAGTTAACTCCTTTCCAATAGTGCTATTCGATTTAACGAGGCACAAATAGCATATATCAAATGAAAATATCCCCAGATCGAGGAATTCAATCCACTGCACTCTCCATTGGTGCTCAACTGCCTTGTCATTTTTCAGTTGTCCTTTGTATAGAAATTCACAAGGGTCATGCACACAACCGCACGATAGCGGATGCTACAACACCGAAGCAATAAAACCTGTTGACACACACAGGATTGAATGTTGCGAATAACTATGGATAGGCTTAGACAGGAAGTTCTTTTCCATTTTCTAAGGGTTATCAACCATACTTTCCGGAAGTCAAGCAACTGCAGCTGAAGGTTTGGTTCAAAATGTAATAAGTGTGGTAGCTAATTTTTTGCTTAGTGAGTGCATCTTTGTATTCTATCGGCTAGCCGGTGACAAAGGTAAAGCATAGATTGTTTTGATTGATTGTGTGTGAAAAAATTTGCTTCCACCTAAGTTCAGTATTCGAAGCTCACAGTTAGTCTGCTATCAGATTGTGTCTAAGCCCTTCTTGTTTATATTTTATGGCAGACAATTGATTGACCGGTTCCCCGATTTCCTCCAAATTAACTGCACAGTGGGCTAAGAAATATGAGTTAGCAACTAGTTGTTATTGTTAAATTTTTATTTATTAAATAATAGGGTGAAAAATGAAAGCGCCGATCGCCTAAACGAGTCAGAATAGTTCTTTCAGACAGTCCGCTTCAAAGCATTGAATCGATTAATATTTGGTAGGATATTTTAAATGAGATGACTATTCAATGTATTATCATTAAAAAGCAGAGAATCAACTTAACCTACAGTTGGAAACTTTAAACACAGTGACCAAGTTTCGTGAACACTGCTGTTTGGGAAGTTGATTTACGGATCTTTTCTATCTTTCAACTTTTTTCTCCTTCGATGCAATATTCTTCCTCATTTTTATCTAATCTCTATTCAAACAGGCAAAATATGCTCTCCTTTTTTTTCTTTGTCGGAATCAGTTTCTTGAAGTTCATCGTTATGTACTTCTGCCAACCTGATAATTGATTGCGCTTTACTTACATGAGCGCGGTGGGGGGGGGAGACTATAAAGCAAATAAGTCGTTTGAGGGTTGGACCGTGAATTAAGCGCTTCCACATACAGCTTGGAGCTTTATGCAACCTGGCATTTTGTTATACGGGAACTGACTAATCAATCGTATCTTATATGCCGATCATCGTTCCGGGGGCACTCTATCTGTATGAATCCACAAGTCCAGTGCCAAAATGGACAATCGTTTATTGCGTAGATGAAATACTTGAGAAACCAAGGGCTGTTTTAATGTTCGCGCACAAAAATACTGCTCACATACAATACGTGTAATACCTATCTACAACATAACAAATACTCTTTTAAGATGGGAAATTATTCCCCAGTGAGTAGTCATGAGAACAAAAGTTAGTGAACAAGCTTGTTTTCGGTACTACATCAAGTGGCTATCTAACCCATTATAAATTGTGCAGTATTTAGCCAGCTGGTTTAGCACCGAAAACTAGCTTGTTTGCTTGCCTGTGTTCGCATTTTCTAAGAATATATGCGCACAATTCGATAATATCTCCTTCAAATTCTAGTTTATTTTCTATACTAATTTAAACCTGCATCTAATAATCAGTGCAAATAACACTTAAACTAAATATTGGTTAGTGCATACATTGGTCTTCAGATACATTGATCAAAAGAGATTTGTCTGATTGCAAAATTCTTTTCACTTTCTTATATAAAGAGTGTTTATGAATAACTGCATATTGTCAGAAAATTTCCTGATTAGTTAGCAATACAAAACAAATTTCTGTACTCGGAATAACTTTTACGCACAATTGCCCAATCTCCAGTCGACTTATATTTTAATTCATTGATTGATTTTCTTGTCGCATCATACAGGAGAGCGTCTGTTGGATGTGGAAAGCGGTCGAGGTCTGAGCGAGAAGGGCATCAACCGACCGACGGAGCACTTTACAGCTATTTTCAATGCTTTCGTCATGATGACTCTGTTCAACGAGATCAATGCGCGCAAAATACACGGCCAGAGAAATATTTTCTCCGGCTTGTTGAACAATATCCTGTTTGTGATCATCTGGTTGACTACATTCATTTTCCAGGTAAAACTTTTGAACAAGTCATGCTAGACTGTTTAATAATTATTTTCTTCTCTCACTCAAGGGTTCCTTCAGACTATTACATTGTATTCTTTCCTTTCCCTAATTGGAAGTAAACAGATATATTTGGACCTCAAATTGGTTGCACTAATTCACTTATACTGAAATAGTTAACAGTCTTTTCTTGATTGAATCCCGTAGATCAGAAGCCATGTCACTCTTTGTAGTTGTCGATCAATCCGCGTGTGTTAAGAATACACGCGGCACACGGTATCACATAGTTTCAGTTGTGAGAACCAGCTACCAACTCGGTTTTTCTCATCTTAGTAGAACAAGCTGCCTCTGTAATGATTGGTGTCTGACAGTTGATAATTAAATCTCCAACCGTTTTGGTTTCTTTTGAATAAAATGCACTCAATGTATATTGCCACACAATCCTTTAGACCGGCGATCTGCAGAGACTTTGAAACAGCGTCTAATCGGAATGCGTTGTTGAGGTGTACCGAAATCGTTGATTCGGTCCTCTTTTATATCTGCCTAAAACATATGCATTGTGATGGATTGCATCGGATCCTTGATGATGCTTAATTTTTGAATTTGATTGATCACTAACCCTAAGCTTGTTTGTCTTTGGGCTAGCTCTCAGGTCGATCCGTGAGGAAGTAAATGAGCTTCCGCAATCGGTTGGGGATTGGCGTCTTGTAGATAAGCTATAACGAGAGAGAATCAGACACGAAGAAAGTGAATGAGTATGTAATCACCTCATGTTNCATTGTTTATGCCAGCCACCGCATCACATTTTCCAATAGTTAGGATCTTCACATCTTCAAAACAAGTCTTAATCTGATTGTGCTGGATCTTTTAAACCACTTCGTGCCTGAACAAACACGTCATTTCGAGGAGGTTCATCTTTCGATTGGAATGAGGAGTTAATAATTTGCGACACCCAATATTCGATAAAAATCGTCCACACTGGCATTCTTTGATCACCGAAAGCGTCCTATGAGACGAATTTCGGGATTTCTGGTTCAAAATGTATTGTTGCAGATCAAGTGGTTTGCTGTGAATTAAACTTCCAGGCTTTGTTTATTCCTCCAGTGGAGGCTTTTGGAGCTGATGCACTTTTTTCTCTGATGCCATATTTGAAGCTGCATAAATTGTGCCAACTTTTTTACGGAACAGTTTCTGCACGCGTTGAAGTGTGTTCTGTCATCAGTGAAACCTTACGCAGCTCAGGCAACCGTCTGTCACTTTATTTTTTCCCGACCGTTCATACACCCCACTCATTTGTTTTGCGTTTATTGTTAAGAGTCAGTCATTATCATGATTATTTGGTCAAGTTGCAAGTTTTCTGCAATTTCTTATCCAGACAACTAAGCCCCGGTTCATCTAATCCCATGTCCTGTTGGACTGCATTTCTGACCAGATATTCGTTCGAGATGATGATGGTACCTGTTGTACCTGATGTGCAATTATCAGTCTCATCCGATCTCGCGTTTTATTATTTCTTTCACAGGTGATTATTATTCAATTCGGTGGCTATGCATTCAGCACTTCCCCTCTGGCTATTGAACACTGGCTCTGGTGTTTGTTCTTCGGAATCGGATCACTTGTCTGGGGACAGGTATGTTCCTTGCTCAATGTAGTCACTGTTTTGTTACTAAACTATTTTTTTATTCACTTTGTATTTATTCCAACATATGCATGCTTTCACATCATTGAAGAATTCAAAGATATCTGGCCCACCGTACACTAGTGAAAACCACGTTAGAATATATATTGTTAGAAGAGAGTTCGATGCCTTTACATTTTTTTCAGCATTCGTCATCTAGCATTTCGCTATCAGTAGGTCGGTTGATGAATCCGCACTGCTGATGAGACTCAAACAGGCAGAATAGCTGTCCAATATTTCCAAGCTTTTCAGTTCACCCTTCAATAGCACTTTAGACGACGAAATTCATTATAATACTGGTTGGATAATTTGTTGGTTGATAGTAAAAGAAAAACCAAGAGTCCAAGTCAACTACATGCATCTTTTCGGAAGTCTATCTACACTGTCACTTAGGATATACAATAGACAGTAAAAATACTGCAGAACTTTGAATTAAAAAGCATTCCAAATTTTCTTCTGGTCCATGCCACGTTGCTTGAGGAAATAGACCTTTCTGTTATGATCAGGCAAGGAATGCGATCGTTTGGCACTCCGCGAACATACCATCCTTACCAGGTCTGACCGAATTCGATTGCCACATACTCAACTGGCTGTTCGGTCTGCCACGAAGTAATGTGCGCTCACGATTGTTGTTTCTCGCGATTTC
>UZAN01039883.1:0-20385 GCA_900618425.1 Echinostoma caproni
CTCTATTTGAGCGGTTTTATCCTTTTCTGTTGTTTTGGTGAATTTCTACCCGTCACTCAATATGGCTTCCATCCTTTGTACATAATCTGTGCGGTTCAGAAGCACGATCCCCGCCCCTTTGTCGGGCTTGGANGACGGAGCGAGATCCGAAAGTTGTGCATAGAGATTTTCAAACTCCACCTCAACATCAAGTTGCTTAGATCTGCCATTAGGACAACAAAACTTTGGTCCTAGAGACAATACTTCTAATAACATTTTGTTCAGATTTACACATGATTGACTGTGAACGTACTGTTCAGGGTTTTGTGCGATGCGCACAAGAAAAAATAACTCAATATAAGGCATCCATTGAAGAGAGGAAGGTGGTTCAAATTCTTTGTGGTATTAGAAGAAGACTAGATTAACGATGAGCGTGTGAAATAGAGAAATCGGAGAAGTATAAATAGGAACTAGTGTGGAGAGAACGTGTAAAACCTTGGCTGACGTCATCATGGATATACATAAAACTAGACATGGTTCTGTCAAGTCGGACTGAGATGTTGCGGTTCTGACGATATTCAGCTCTGGATGACACAAGTTCAGAAGAAAAGCCAAACTTTTGTTGCTAGGCCAGCAGATCTGAGTGCCAAACACGATAGAATGCTTTTGACATGTTATCGACACCAAATAGATTTCTCCGTGATTATCGGGTACCGCTGATGATGTGTGTGAGACAGGCGCCAGAAGATGGCCGATGGATCAATGGGTAGCTTGTAAAACCGCTGCACATTTGAATGTTTTGATATGCACCGATTTTAAAATTTTTTCGCAAAATGAAAATGACGCACTAATCTCTATTTAAAAAGTTCTTTGCTGCTGCACACATTCAAATAGGGTGGAATACGGTAAATTTTAGTCGATTTCTTCTGTATGCAATATAATATGTATTTTGTCGTGGTTCACTAGCAAAAAACGAGAATGTTTTCTTTGTCATTTATGTACCTTGGTAGATTTTTGAAAATTTCTCAGAGCCTCTACTCCTAACATGTATTTTTAATGGTCAGCTTAGAATGTAGTTGGACAGATCTTATAATCAACGGATTGGTGGTTTACATTTGCCATTTGATTGAAGCTTGTCGCTTAAAATTAACCCTTGATTATATTGTCAGAAACAGCATGAATTTACTCATGAGTAGTAAAAGTAGAATTGTATACTGGAGTGAAGTTTCCGAAGCTCGGTATCGAAAGCTGTCCAGTATTTTCCAGGATCTGTGGCGTGTATAACTTGAACACGCAGATTCCATCAACTGTTTATCGCGCATTGATGGTTTAAAATAATTTAGGATAAATTAGAATGGCTCTTGTTTCTGCAAAACACCAACAGTCTGTTGGTCAATATAGGAAATGTTTGCCACCAAAAACATTATTCAGAGAATGCATGATCCGTGTTAGTAATTGATAGAACTTTTATCTCTTTGGCGTCAAGTATAATGAAAATATTCCTAACGTCTATCTGGAAAACATTTTTACTTGTAACTTTCTGCGTTTGTATGAAATTATTTAATGAGTTTCGGGCCCAGCACTTGTAGCAAACTTTCAGTCCTGTGGTGGATATAGTCAAAAGCGCTTCTAATTTTCTGTATGAAGTTGCATCCTTCTAATGCGAGATCTATAAGAATCTGCGGATTGACAGTTTTCATGAGCGTTTTCGCATGTCGTGATCGGAGTTAGTCCTTATTTCTAGTGTCAATTTTATGTTCCACTCTTCGGCGCTGAGGCTGCGCGGTGGCTTCCCCCGCAGTTTTGTCAGTAACACTACCCGAAGCGCAAACGGTACCAACATGAAGGATTATCTTTTCAGGTTTATCATGTTATTCCTCGTACTGATTGTAACTGATGGGTTGGGGATGTTTCAGTTCATAAAAACCCCATTGATCATCAGTCAACAGGTAGTCGATTGACGGTTTTCTGCGAATTCCGTTGGTATTTTGTCGAGGGATTTTAAGAGCAGTCAACAGAATTCATTGGCGCACTTCCTTTTAGGATGCTCCTTGTGGCAATATGCACATAGGCAAGGTAAAAACAAAGAAATCTATGGTAGTGCCAGGTTCTGCAGTGTCCATACAGTAATAAAGGCTTCAAGGCGTTGTTATTAGTTAATCGACCTGTATTGTGCAGACCGGGGGAGGTGGTCTTGTTGCCGGATACATGGGAATCTCGTTCAAAGTTGATTAGTCGTTTCTAACGATCACTCATCTACCTCAATTTTATGTTTGATTCTTGGTCACTCTTTGGGAGGATGTGTGCTTGAGTAAGTGAGCGCAAGGATGCCTGAAAACTGCGAATAAACATAAGACAGCGGAATCGATCTTCGAAAGCGGAAACAATCTGGAGGCATTCCTTTTCGTGATTGACGAAACCAACATGGGTCATAAAATCAGTATCTTATTCCATCAATTGTATCCTCTGTAATCGCGTGTGAGAGGATGAACCCGAAAATTTTCTCACAGTTTTATCCTTTTTCGTTTAAACTCCGAGTACGCAGTTCTGTGAATCGCACATATTCGTTAGTAACCAGGTTGCTGAAGACAAGATGGCCCTTTGTGTTGTCGTCACGGAATAGTAGATGGATTGTGTGAGTCTTCCCTACGTGTTCAGCAGGTTTCAGAAGATACGAGGTCTCAAATAAATTCAAAATTGTTCCAGCTAGTATGAACGATCAATGAAAGATATCCGAAAGCGGAGGGTTGGCAGATACCTGGCAATTGTTCAGTCAAAAATTGAATCAGACGGATTTATGGTTGCAATATAGTATGAAGATCACAACCTATCTATCGGACAGCAATACTAATGGTACAATACTGTCCGCAAACCTGAAGTTAAATAAGATTGAGTTCAGTTAGAGCCAAAAATCCTCGATGAGTTACAATTGACAAAAGCCGCGTGGAAAATTGTGAGAGGTGTAAATGTGCATGTGTTTGAGCAGGGCGGATGGGTGATGAATTACTGATGGAGAGTAGAGTAAATCAGTGAATGGAGGAACACAACAGCATGGTATTGTGTGTTTCACCGAAAATTTCACTGGGTACAATATTCTTATTAGAAAAGCGGTACGGTACTTGAATAATAATGAGGTAGAAATCCGATAGTGGCTTGTGGAACTCAGTGAAGATAGAGAATTATTGATTGAAACATCCAACCGGGTATGGATCAGGGTTCACGAGACTCAGAGTTTGAAAACATATACTGTTCAAATTGCTAGTCCCCAGAATCAGCCCATTGTTGCCGTCATAAATTGAAGTGTTTGTAAAGTGTAGATGTTTTGCCTGATTTCATTTGCAAACAATCGCAGTAATACTCATAGAATAAAAGTCGGGAGAGTAATGTCTTGACCTCAACAAGTCTAGCTATACTCATGACGGAAAAAAGATAGAGGGTCAGGCACAAGTTTATATAGAATTTTATTGTCTTCGGGAGTACAGAAAAGCAAACCGTGAAGTTGTGTGCAATAAACGTTGCTCGCGAAATTCTAAAATGTTTATCAACTTTACCTTGCTCGAAAGGACAAGCAATTCCGGAGCTGGGACTCAGAAGAATTCTCCTGCGGGCGAAAGAATCCGTGCCATGGTAAAACTGTCGTCCATTTAAACCAAGCTCATATGTGTTTTAAATCTTCCAATATATAGGTAGCATCTCATTTTTTCGCTACGGTGCAGTTGCTCACAGCGCAGTTAACTTGCATTAGCGTTACTGTTTCCATAGAGCGTTCTAACTTGAAACTATCACACTTTATCGGGCAACGCTACTGATCACAGTTCCTGGAGGACCTGAAATTGAATCCCGCCACCGCCGCTTATCTGTTTCATTTCATTATTTTTGCAGGTCCCCTTCGTTGGTTTGCAATTCTATTTCTGAAAGATGACTGTACATTTCAACACTCAGGAAATAAAAACTGCAGTAAAAAGCATTTATTTGTCTTTGGTTTTTTTTATTAATCAGGAACCATGTTCCGATTTATTGTAGGGCCTTTATGGGATGCTGATCATGTAAATAATAAGGTACGATCAACATCAAAGAACGATTTTCAAGTATAACATTGATGTTCATTACATGCACAACAGGTTGGAAAATTGGTTTTCGGTCTTCTATTGCGTGTACGTAAAAAAACATCGAATCTTCTCTCCTCCCCCAGCAAGTTTCTTAATTGACATATGAAGTTATTGATCAACTTGTCTAGTTGAAGGAGTTATGTAGACGGACTGCCTGGAACCATTCAAACTCACCTACCCACATCCTCCTTGCTTAACAGAACCCGATTATTTGATCTCATCCAGCTGCTCCCCGCACAAATTCAGTTTTAACTGATCGAGTACGGATTCACAAAACTATTTTCCTGCCAAAAATTCGTGTTCTTAGTTCAAGTGAATATTTCATTGATTGGACATTTGTATATTTAGTAAATAACCAAATTTACAAGATTAAAATAGTCGCTCTTTTGCTTCACGATGGATCTGCATTTTTATTCTACGTGGCCTTCTTTCACATCACATGCGTCTTCATCCATTCGTCTTGTTGATCAATAACGGTACACCAATAGTGGCATACTTCTTCATGTGCAAGAAACTGAATAACTTTTGTCTAAATGTCTTGAGAAAGAATCGATCAGTATTGCATTTGAATAGATCGATAGCATGGTGTATTCAAGCCGAGCGACAAACTGCTTTCATATGAAAAACACCCAGCCTATGACTTATATCTACTCTAAGAGAGTAACAGTTTACATCTGGAAAGGATAATTTGTGAAATTTGTGAAAATAAAAATCCAATGCTACCAAAATCGGTGGGGTTAGTAGTTATCACTATACTCACAGCTTGCCACTGTAGAGAAGAAAAAAATGGTGAGTATGGTTCTCATTGCTTTTTGATGCAACGCATCTTTCTGTGACATAACAAATTTTATATCACTGTACTTAGGCTAACTTGTTTTGGTAAACATGTTCCTGATATTACTCAAATCACTAAATATATATGAAATATTGCTGGCCAAAAGGGTTTATTCATCTGTCGAAAAACTAATTCGACATATTGTCTATTAATAGTGTTAACATCACATCATGGCCATCAGTCTGTGTTTAATTGCGTTCCAGACATTCTTCTCTTATTGGTTTTATGTTGCATGTTGTATCCTCGGCCTAAAAGGAATCACATGGGTTGTCCCCCCCCAGGATATTCAAGGTGCTCAGTGGAGTTAGGGTTGTTCTCGCTACTGCTACTTTTCTGTACGTGTGAACAGGCTCCTGGTGAGGGCGCTTTCTGTGCATATGAACGCAATCCAAGGACCAAAACTGTCATATCACTTGACCTCCGGTTACGTCTTCCTTTTTGTCATTCGTTCCATTTATCAAAATAGTTTCGCTTATAAAAGAATTTCTCACCTTTTTTTCTCAATAGTCTCAATCGAGACCTTTGTCCATAAATGAATATTCATGAGATGATTGGTCGAGTTCATCAAATCGTCATTATCGTTGGGAGCAGCGAATCTTCTATGCAATCTGTGGGCCTATTGGGTGATACACTACGAACTGATCTAAAGCGAACCCACACATACCTCGGTGGACAATAGTTCTGGTTTTCACTTCTCCTGTTCCCGTTTAGGTACACTTGTGGACGGTCATACCCAAACCTAGTAAATCACGGCTTTGTGATCTTGGTGACGGACACACATTTGTCAACGTGCCTGATGGAGGAAAAAGGAAGGAATACCCTCCATGTGTTACCAGCTCAAAAATGCTTGTTAGCAGCTGAAGCCACAAACAAGTAGACCTCAACAGACATTTGATTGCGTATGTGTGCTTGGTCGAAGCCTCAGATACACTCTGGTGTCAATTAGGGGGATTTCCGTCTGCGGCATTTTCTTCTTACTTGCTTTCTTTAGTTGTAAACAGTTTGACAGCGTAAAATGTTTTTTTATCGACATTGTATCCTATATGATTTGTTCCAGCTAGTGATGGATGGTTCAGGTATTTATATTTCATCATCTAGCATGGGGCGGTAACATCAGGAACGCTAGTCCTTTTTTATCAAATTGTTTCACTGTAAGTATTATCTTTGTTTACAATTTGTTCCTTTTTTACCGACAGATAACAGCCCATCTATTTCTGCGGATATCACAAAACTTATGCGGAACGTGTACGATAAGAAAAATTCTATGTATACAGCAAATTTGCGCGACTTAGGTAACTCTGTGCTGACAATCATATTATAAACGGTAACTGTATATTTTGGTTTGTAGCTCAGAAAACCCTGGAGGCCTTAAATAAACTCCAATATGAATATGAGTACACCAAAGGTGCGTAACCGTTGATGAGATATTTCTGATTTATTTTTCAGGGTGTCCTTGTGGTCTCTGAACTGCCACAGCCCGTTCACTATATGTATGTATGTATGTATGTATGTATGTATGTATGTATGTATGTATGTATGTATGTATATATGTATGTATGTATGTATTTACGTATGCACGCATGCATGCACGTATTCATGTATGTATTATAACTACACCTTTTACCATCAAGCTTTAACCAAAACCCGCAATCATTTAGCCTCGAACCGTCATCCTTTAGCCAAAACCCAAAATGCTTTAGCCAAAACCCACAATCCTTTAGCCTTGACCTACATTCCTTTAGCCAAAACCCGCAATGCACATGTTGATTGGAGAAGATTTAACCGATCTGCCCGTATCGTCAAACCATTTCATACATCTCGTACAGCTTCAGTGTTTCTGTATAACACGCGATACTCCTAGGAGTAAAAATCTCAAGTGTAACTCAAACGATACATTGTTTTGCATTCACAAACCCTGAAATAAATCAAAAGGGATATGCTTACCGTTTCGTATATCCGCTTAAAGGTAACTCCGTTTTTGGACACATGGATTCATTAAAAGGTCGAGGACAATAAACACTGCTCACAAAAGACCCCTTTAGATTACCATTTCCCAAGAAGCTATTGACAAAATGTGGTAATAATCAGGCCTCGACCGTGATAATTATAACTTACGTTGCATCGCTAATAGAGTGAGAATAGTTATGAAGGTGTACTTTTACGAACGGTTTGTTATCCTCAGTTGGTTTTCGTATCCCCTTCTGATGAACAGAGTTCACCTTACGAAACCGAAAAGTGCAGGGGAATCATACGTTTTCAGGGAAATCGTTTTCAAACCATCACACTCAATTGATGTGGAACATAACAGGGATAGGAAGGGCCTTGTATCTGTGCAGTCACTTCTCGTATATCTGCTATAAATGGGAATGTAATGGCCTGAGATTGAATTCATCGAAAACTCATTTCCAGACCACTTTGTGTTCACGTGGACACTGCAGGCTCCTCTGGCCAAGGTTATTGCAGCACGATTCAAAATAATAAGTACGATAACGTAAGAATGACAAACGAATTGGTCGGGAGTCAATGCACTCCCTGAATCTGCGCTCCTCTAGAGCAATCAACCACAAGCAGGATAATACAACTCAGGTATCTATTCAGAACATATAATAAACTAAAAGTGTGAATAAAGATCCAGTGAAACGCATAAATAAGACAAATAACAGTTCCAGGTGTCTGTAATCAATGAAAAGGGTTAAATGCAGATTCAATATTTATTGATTTGACAGACTATCGTTCCGTCTTCACCTTCTCGCACATTCCTCGGTTCATCGTTTCTACCATAAAACTCGAAAGCATTACACTCAAGTTTGGTTCTTATCAAAGCTAATCAGCAGTGCATATCCACCGTCCCGCCCGGGGTCTGATCTCGGACCCATTGCATGGAAGGCCTGGGTGCAACCACTGTACCAACCAGCTCTTGCCATGGCTGAATCAAATTGCCAATTCATGTTTGTTCAGGCGTCGTCTTCAATGATAGTCAGTCAGTTCATTTGGAACGACAGAAACGAGTCTAGTGCTTCTGAGTGTATTGGTTGAATCGATGAACTGAGGATTGTGCCTGAAGATGAAGTCCGAAGGATAGTCAGTCAAATCAATCAATTTCAATTATCCCCCCACACACTACTCACAAATAATTGTGAGTCAATCGCAGATTCAGTAAATCCTAAATGATTGGTTTGTTTGATCAAGGTGTTCCTCACCGGCCGAGTAGCTCAGGTTTGAAGGTTCAACTCTTAGTCCGAAACTTCGTGGTTCGAGTCTGTCGACTATATGGGAACCACGTATCACTGGAGAGTGACGGAAAGAACAATAGACTGGGCAAACATCTTTCCTCCTCAGTTCGGAGGATTTCATGAAGTTAAATTCAAGTTTTCATGTAGTTTTACGGTGAAACATTCAAAATTTGTAGGATAAAATATGCATTAATTGGAGTGGATCATTATTTTGTATTATTGACCGCTTTTACTGTTTCACTAGTATTTGGTCAATGTCTTGCTGGGTTCTCTGTTCAGTGAGACATGCTGGCAATGTTACATCGGAGACTGAGTGGCATGAAGAGTTCTATACAGCCTGGCCAGATCGGTAAGGGACTCTGATGATTTTCTCGCAGTTAGTTGGTTCGAATTCCACTCTCCACCGCTGAATTTCTTTGTAAAAACAGTGATCATCTTCCTGAGTATTGATTAGTCTTCGACTATTTTTAAACAATTGAATTAAATGGATTACTAGTAGTTGAATTCTTTTATTCTGTGCTTGAACTTCACGTGGTAAATTGAACGAAAACTGTAAATACATATTTTTATTTCATTGTTTAAATTTTTGATGTCTGAGCAGTGTATCTAGGATGCTTTCACTCCCTTTGATATTCTGTCATCTTCCGGCAAATGTATACTCTCGGAATTAGTGGTTAACTGTTGACCTTCTAGATTTACTAAGTGGTTCTTCCTTTTAAAGTGATTATACTCCAGGTACCTGAACCTGTGAAATTTGTAGCGTTAGAAAGAGGAAACTTTGATGACTACAGTGCAAAAATTAGATAATTGTTGAGACTGTTTACCACCAACCAAAACTTATTCTTTCTACGTTCTCATCTACTGTATTCCTTTCAATTTTAGGCAAGAAAACTGTGCGAAGCCCCAGACTCGTTGAGGAAATAAAAAATAATTTGTCCAAAATGGTTACTGTCGGTGCCTTGGCCAATATTGATGGACGATTAAGTAAGAAGTTCATTCTCATGATTTTCTTTGGCGGTGCTCAAGTGGGACAAACAGGCATTAATAACTAATAACTTTGCATTTTCCTATATGACCCGATTCCGATATACCCGTCCTAGTTTGATTCTATGAAAATATCCTCTCTGATCAAATTATTGATCAAAACTCAGGGATGATATTGAAGATATTAATAATAATTGCATAAGACAATAGGAGGATTCGGTTCAGTTTCACAAAAGCGAATTCGTCGTGTACAGAGCAAACAAAGCGTGAACTGGAAGCTGTTTCGATCTGCTTGGGTTTCATCAGCAGTACGATTTCATCGACCCAACTGAGGATTGGACCCGGGACTTCATAGGCAGAACGCAAGCGTGCTATCCACTCAGCCATAGAGCAACATATCAGACCGTTTTCATTTGTCATTTACACGATAGAACACAACCCATCTTTACGAGCTTGATACGGGTATTGCTGCCCGGTGACTGAGTAGATAGCATGCTTGCGTTCTGCCAGCGAGGTCCCTGGTTCGGCCCCAAGTTTGGTCGATGAATTTGCACTGCTGACGAAACCCAATCAGGTCAAACACAGCTATTCGTTGCTTTCTAGCTTTTCAGTTCACGCTTTATTTGCTCTGTACACGACGTAATCCCTGTAAGAAACATTATTGATAACTCGGAAGTCGTTTGCTAGACAAAAAGTGCACTAAAGGTTTTTTAACAGAAGGTTGAAATTCAATTTTGTGTCACCAATGACTTGTTTTTGCACTTGTCCATAAATGATCGACTGAATACCAGTCAATGAGTTCTGAGTACAACGTTTACAGGCTATAAATGAGATCAACAAAAGTCAGGACTATGGCTCCTCGAAGTGCATCCGAGATTGTATTTACGGACTAAATATTAAGTTAGGCCGCAACAATCGGTAAGTACAGTCAAAAATAATAAATGGTTTGTTAGAAATCTATCTCAGTGAGATGTGTCCTTAATAGCTGTCGAGACTGTGGTTTGTTCAGCTCCAGGTTGGTTTGGATAAGATAATTCCATGATGATTTTGTTGGGAATAGAGTTCAAGCCATCAAATGGTCGGTGTTTTTCTTCGCTGAAGACTCTCGTTCTATAGGTTTACATATATATAGTATTTTTGATAAATATTTTTGCCTCCACTTTTGTTTATTGAGCTTAGGAATGTATAGTCAAATTTCTAGAAGGGTACCGCGCCATACAGAGGCCACCTGGAGAAATGCATATTTGGTCATACACGCTAACAGTTATAGGTTTCACGCAATTTTGTATTGAAAATTGATGAACTCTAGTAATCCTGAGCCTGATCCTCAGTCAGAGATGTTATCTACAGAGCAAGGATTTGAAATGTTACCCTGCTGCCCGAAAGAAAGGAATGGTCCGGGTGTAATCTTTGTGACCAGCACGTGATTGTGTGCCTTGTCTTATGTTGATTGGCACGCAGGCTACACACGCATGTAAAGAGTTTCTGCACTAAGTTTCTTGATGGAAGTTATCGGAATGTAAGACGTATGATGTCCGAATTTCGGCTCCTACACATCCCTTGAAGAATCGTTACAAACGGCTAAGAAATAGGAGTCAAAATAACCATAATAAGCTGGCTGGCGGCTTGCATTAAAGCGAAGTTCCATAAACAGAATGACGATTCCGTCTATTTTTTTCAAGTGAAATTCGTTCACTTGCGGGAAAAATCGATGATGTCCAGAATCTAGTACATCAGAAACAATGCAAAAGTATGGGAGTTATTTTACTCCGGCAAAGTTTGTTACACCCGGACACTGTGGCCGACGTAGTTAGAGTAGACGGTTTCGATATTTTCTGGGCCAACCAGATTGTGAGTTTCCCCAACAGAGGTGGTGGAGTAACCAACTTCGTTGGCCGAATTTGTTGTAACAGTACTCAGTTAATGTTTACTCTAACAANAACCGGCTAATTTAATTGTACATTCTTTCACTTTAAGCCCCGATTTCTCAGCAGATTTCGCCGCTGATGCACCCTCCCTTGACGTAACACCGTTTGCCGATAATATGGTAGCAAAATTTACCACATGTATTGACCATTCTTTGTGCATTCCAGCTGAAGACTATAATCCCTTTGATGCTTCCTTCCTAAGTACCCTGGATTTATTGAACCTTGTTTATTTCTTCAGCCAAACTAACGCTTATGGCATATACGTAAATATTCCCATTTTTTTAAATGTTCTTGAACGAGCTCCTATTGGCACAAATGACCTCTATTTTATTCTTCTTCACTTCAAGAAATAATGTAAAACTAAGCACTACCTTAATGCACAATCCGCCTCGCATACTGCCCGGAAAAGAAATTGTTTTCCTGAGAAATTGNATAATCAGCACTTTTTGTTTTGCGAACATCTCATTGATTATCTTTATTTCTTCCATGACCAATGTTGCCCTGGGGAAACTATTCGAATTGATAGGTTCTCCTCGCCCCTCCTTAAGCGACTTCGTCATGCCTGCATGAGCGGTAGGCGTAAGTGTAAAAGAACTGTCTGTTCTGATTACAGCTGAAGTAAGACGCCCGACGGAGACCGTTGATACCGTCTTGGGTGATAAAAGCTCTGGACTAGGCTGCAAAATCTCTGTGACTTACGCATCAGTTCTTGTACCAATTTTGAGGTACTAAATCATCATTTCGTTTTGTATCTGCCTCAAGCTCTCTCCTACCACCTTTTCCAAGCCATAATGCAATAGACCGTGTTTCTCCGGACAGCAACAACAAATCTGGAGGTGACTCAAGGCCGAAAAAACTCATGGTCCCAAGCGATTGTCACCCAATTTGGTAAAAGCATACGTCGGTTAGCTTACAAAGCTTATTGCTGAATTGTTCACTGCGTTTGTCATCCGGGACGATCACCAGATGTTGGAGGCCAGTCCGGATCAGACTAATCCAAAGTACCGTCCGATTGCCTGCACATCTGGGTTACTGAAACCTTTCGAAAATGTTTTTCTGCAGCGCATGATACCTCTATTTAACTCTCATGATTCTCCATTTCTTTTCTTTTCGACTCCACTTTCAGCTTTCCTTTCTTCTCCTATTCTTCATCCAAATGGGCAGCCAAAAGACAGCAATCAAAACCGGCGCTCGAATATGCGTGGTTAATGGTTGTTCAAACTGAAACTGACATGATTCCTTACAGTTTGCCTATAAAACTCGTCTATTCACACCAGGCACCGTTCCCGTATTGTTCACCCTATGGCATTCATCTCAGACAAAGGTACAGGCACCGCTCGTTTGACTTTTCTTTATTGTGTAAACGCCTTTGGTTCTCTCGACCAAAGAGAGCTTATTGAACATTTTTCTGAAGTCTTGAGTGTTCTAATCGACTACATCTCTCGTAGAATAGAGTTTACTTCATTTAATGGCACAGTCGTCTTCTGTTAGCATTGATGCTAGTGTTTTTCAGGGTAATACTTTTCCCTCTTTTTTTTTCTATGTACATATCGAATCTCCTCAATCCCACCAAATTTATTGCTTGGAAGTATGTTGATGTTCCTGTGAATGGTCGTCCTGCCCCTCGGTCATATACGCGTACGATACAAGTATGGTGCTTAAAATAATTAGGGAAATGCTCAGATCGAGAAGTTATTACCGCAGTGAGGATATTTTGATCTCTCAGACGTTAGTATTCAACCAACACCGTTGACTAGCTCGTTCAAGTGAATCAAGCGAAAACTTGAGCACAAAACAAATAGGTGAGTTGATCACGTGAAACATTTTGTTTGATTATTAATTAGGTTCACTGAATAAGAAACACTTTTGAGGAATTTATTTACTTTGTTCTACCCTCCTCTTAAGCGGTTCAGTATATTCGTATGTCATGTGCTGCATATGTGGAGATAACAAGCTATAAATGGAACTGAAAAAAGTGTTTCTGTTGCTATGCTATTGATTTTTCAAATTTTCTTTTCCTTCACAGATCCGTTTCTGAATCAACTGAAAGATATCATCTCAAGGTTGAATAAAAACGAACCGAACGCAAAAACCGCGACGACGACGACGACACCTAAACCTGTTCCGACGAAAAACCGTGCTTGAATGCGTGTGTTCTGAATCGATTTCTAGTAGGTTTCACTCGATGATTTTTGTACGTTCAAACGTTCCTTGGACAAGTGAAATAAATATTATCCTTGAAGAAATATGCTTTTACAATACAGTAAAAGGAAATTGTTAGTTTAAGTAATCAACCAGATGCATTTCTACACCAGTAGTACTAGTTTATTCACTTCATTTGCTATATTGCCAAGCGGAGCGAGAGGATGGCGCGGTTCCCGTTTTTTGGGAAGTTCCGTAAAATTTTGCTTACTGTCCAAACAAGCACAACTACATATTGTCTAGTAGACAATGATACCAGACTGAAAACGTTCGCGGAACGCTGGATAGAGGAAAAACAATGCGGTAACCATCACCGTATTTGAATCCTCTAATAGAGCTTAAAAGCACGGAATCAGATGCTTATGACATTCACGTATCACAATTAACAGTTTCTCCGTTATTTGTAGCGGTATAGTTCACGGTTCAAAGTAGTTGTGCCTAAACAGACTCAAAAATAAGGATAATTTATTGATTTTTCAAAACAAATTATTCTTAACAGATTTTCCGTTTGAGATGCTTGTCATAAACAACCAAACGTCTACAATGACAGAACAATAATAATTTCTGTTATCCTGTGCATTCCCTTAAATAAACAATATTATTTCTAATGGGAATTCGTCGTTTACAGAGCAAATGAAAACAAAACGGAAACGCTAGGAAGCATTGGACATATCTTTTGACTTAGTTGGGTCTCATCAGTAGTGCGAATCCATCTGCCCAACTGGGGATAGAACCCAGGGCTTCATGGACAGAACGCAAGCATGTGACCCACTGGAAAACTGTCTGATCAGCTACCCGGTGGCACAGTGGGTAGCATGCTTGCGTTCTGCCTATGAAGTCCTGAGTTCGATCCCCAGTTGGGTAGATGGATTCGCACAGCTTCATCCACTATATCGAGTTGAAGAATTTAAGCAAGCCGATGATTCGCCTGATTTGATGACAGAGAACAGGTGATTCCAAACCTGTCGAAACGCTTGCATATGGGCCTGAGGTATTTTACTCATTGAAATGGAGTGTAAAGCCACAGTTGTACGTAGAGTGCTGTGTATTACGGTGTTGAACTTTAGTCTGTCCAGAAGATCAGCCGCTATCCTTTTTTAACAACCGTTGCATTTTAAAGTTCTTTCACATTCCACGGAGTAATTTCATCAGTAATGATAAGGTCAGCCATGAACTGTCTTTATTTCAAGTTCGGTCATACTACTGCAGCGTCTACATGACCGTGCTCGTATCTAGCACTCTGGGATTTTCACGGTTTTCAATGTTAGGCAGTTTTCTTTTTCGTGGATAGTATTTTTTTTACAGTGATCATCCAAATCTACAGGTGCAAGAGCGTTTCCTTAACCGTTGCTTCCTCCGCACGAATGTCGGGGAAGATCTGCGGCTTCTGTTGAAATATTTGAAACTAGTTTTGTGCACTTCGGCCTGATAAAAGAAGTAGAAGTTTACTGGTTGAATCCAACGCCATACAAAGCTCTCGACCGAACGACGGGTACTTCTTCCAGGCAAACGTTTTAGTCTACCGACAGGCGGTTTCCGTCTGTTCCCGCAATCACAATTTTCTAATGCACGGACTTGAAGACCTGTTTCCAGTTGACGTCAAACTTCTCTGCAACGATATGCTGCCTCCAGTCACTCCCAGTTGCATCCAGCAGAGTGACGCTTAGAGCTACCGTTTGCTCCATGATGTGACACTGCAACCCACAGACGTTTGCTCAGGTTGTTTGCCGCGTTGTCTCTAACTTGCGACAATTTTCTCCCAGTTTAAACAGTTACGTGGAAGCATTAGGAAAGGTTCCTGTATGGAAAAACTATGTGCTTTACAATCTATGACCGAGTGCTACTAGTGAGGTGGCTTTTTAAGTGTGTGGCTTTAAGTGTACTTGAAAAAGTGCACGTCTTTTTGCAAACTGTATGAAACGGAATGGACATCGGAGATAAGATAAATATTGTCAGGAAATCTTTATTAAAGTATGTCATTCCGAACCCATGTTAGAAGGTAGAAAGATAGAAGAACATATATGTATATATTCACACTGGTATGATAGAAGTGATTACTGAAAAATGATAGCGGTCCGATACGTTTCGAGCTTAATAACTGGGATCAAATCAAGTTGGTATAAATTCAAACAGATAGATTGATGAGATCAGACGTGAAGCTGCCGTAAAACCACGGTAGACAGGTTTACCCATCTGTGTTGTTTTTGTTGTTTTGACAGTTATAGGAAGACCATTGGGGCAGGCATATCTGGCTGTGTATGGTACAAGTATTGGTTCACTCGCTGCGTCAGAAATTCTTTGGGATGGAAAAGTGAAAAAGATAATGTAGTGTTCATTAAGTGGTGACAATACCGTTGAAGGTATAGATCAAATCATTCCACTGTTTGGACCAAAGTGTTCCAATGAAATCGTTTCGTGGAGACATTGCAACTGATATGATAACTAGTGTTAATGGTAGCTAAATTATGGAATCGGATGGGTAAATGACCTTGAGATTTCTCATTGCGCCAGGGCAATTTAAAAGCTAATTATTGGTTTATTTAAATGCATGCAAAAGATGGAAACCAGAGCGGAGGGGTATGGAGGCTGCCCAAGTCATAAAAAGTATTTGGTAAACAGTTCATGATAGTCACTCGACGATCGTTGCTACAAATACTAGTTTGCTGTGTCTATGGATGGCTTTGTGCCTGTAAACCATACGAGATAGAGAATGCGAAAGGTTTTCCACGAAGAGGTCAGGGATTAAATGACCTTCGCGAGTGCTAGCGTGTGCATTTGGAAGCACTTTGGTCACTTACGATACACCGTATAGGTAGGAATTTTGAGGTGTGTGCAATTATACGTGTCTAACAGTGTGCGAGAAGGCTGCTGGAAATTGATCCTGTTCTGTTATGGATGAGGTATTTTAAACCAGATAACTGCCGATACGTATGACTGAAGGTGACTGTTTTACAGAACCGAATAGAGTTGAAGAACTCTAAACAGTAACAGAATAACATGGATACGCTGGGCACCGATCATTGATTCTTATTCCTCAGGATTAGTAAAGGTCAGCGTGTAAATCATAACCGTGATTCTGAAACTTTGGAAGTAGATACCATACAGTTGTGTTCAAAAGATTCCCAGAAAGGTTTCATTGAGGAAACACCCTATGAAAAAATACAACTCACTCACAACCCACCGTCCTCATCTCTTTTCAATTTCTGAGGTTAACCAATCTTTCTCGGTACAAATCTATTACCAAAACACTTTCGAAAATATCGGGGTTACACTGCATTCTTGCTGGAAGAGGAGCTGAAGCACATTAAGGATAAATCAATTTATCATACTTATCCCGTAATACGCATAAAGGTAGACACTAAAACTAGCAAGGAAACTGACAGGTTTGTGTAGATTCCGAAATGAAAGAGATGATACCTATTGTAGAATAAATTTTGCTTCAAATTGACACTCTTTACATGCACACACCCCGTACCACTATCCTCTTGTCCTTCTTCCTGCTGTGCCTGTTTTTTTGATTTCATGCCTATGACTGATCTCCACGGCGTTTACATACACGCACTATGAGTATGTTCGCTCTGCTACGTTGTTCTCTATATCGGTCTCACCCGTCTCATCGACCCGTGCCCATGATCGACTGACTCTGACACCTGTGTACACACACGCACGCATGCACACACCTACACAGGTTTATCGCAATGTCATTTCACGGCGGCCCTGATGACTAGTGATGACCACTGTGTTTTGATTGGTTTCCCCTAGGTCACTTCCCAGCATTGACTACTACAGATTCAAGTAATCTTGTTTGACGTTGTTTGGTGCATTCGTTCCGTTGTCATCGCACTGCGCGCCTGTTTGAGCGCAGTTCATATTTGGTGAATTACTGGCTTCACAGATTCCGGTGTTTGTTAAACCGGATAGTGCCACAGTTTGAGATTTTCGTATTTTACACTATTGTAATGTGTATTTCAGTACCGCTTTGTAGAAAAAACCCATTTGTTGAAAGACGNGATCGTTGTAACCTGTGAAGTCAACACCTACGATGATTTACTTGAATGAATCTAAGAATCGGTCATTGCATGGCCATTTTGTGCAACTGAAACAGTCCTACTCTGTTTTTGATAAGATATACAAAACTCTCGAGTTAATGAAGTGTTCTGTGCGTACATCACATGAGGTTTTGCCTATCAGCTGGTTTGTTGGTTCTCGGTCGCCTACATATGCACAACTAAGCTTCCACGTCGATTTGGGGTGATTAACCATAGCCCCACACGAGTGAACAAACAGGTAAGTTAGAAGCGGTCTGATGAACTGCCACGTGGCCAAGTGGGTAGTATGGTTGCGTCCTATCTGTGACGTGCCGGGTTCGATCTCAGAAGTGATAGCTGGATTTGCACTGTAGATAAGACCCAACCAGGATGGGACAGCTGTACAGTGCTTCCTGACTTTTCAGCTAACATTTCATCTACACTACAATTGATCATCATATAAACGAAATGGAGATATTCGGGAAAAACCAAAGATTGCCCAAATGTTACTCATCTACTTCATCCGGTTGGCTTTTCCCCAAGAAAACGGTCTTTAAGATTATGCCTACAATATTTGGTTCACACCAACTTTGATTCACAGAAGCACCAGGCAAAGCCGTTATCTAGATTTACAAACCAAAACAACTTAGTAATTTTTATATCCTTTCCCTCGTATGAATATGGGAGAATCAGTCACGTTTAACGTTTACTAGTAAGGTTTTAAATTCTTTGCATTTACTGAATAGACAGCTGCAAAGTCAGTTTTACCACATAACTGCGGCCATTGAAAAACCTGCCCGGAAAAGCTGACCTACATAATAACATTTATTTGCACTGTGTTTAAAAATATACACCATCATTGTTTTGCAGCTAATCCAACCGGTGTACCCATGCTTTTCAATTTCACCACCGCAGCGGCCGAATGAAGAAAGATTTCGCTTATTTCACTAATTCACCGGCTTTGTCTAAGATGCCGTTTTGAGCACAATGTTTGCACATGATGAACACGATCAAAGCTGTACCCCGAGGGGCAAGTTTCGTTTTACTGCATTAGCATTAGGGCTTCGTTCGAACAGGCCAGTTTAAGCCTCAGATCGTGGAAAGTAGATTTTCGTGATATTTGATGATAACCAATCCGATATTTGTCCAAAACATATTTGTAATGGAAAACAAAATAAAATGAAACAGATTTCAGCAAACTCACCCATAGACTCGCTTCTCGCGACGGCTTTTATATGTTTCAACATCTTTTCCAGGATTTTATTAACGGTTTGAAGATATTGCTCTTTGTCAGCTGAAACCGGATAAATTGAAAAAAAGTAGATGCGTCTGTCATTTGGGTAAAATCCTAAGTTCGTGCCTGACAATATAGTTTCAAGGCTGATTTAATTGTATTTTTCAACTGTTTCCAAAACGAAAGCGAATCTTATTGATAAAATCCGGACTAGTTGAGCAATTGTCGGTCGAAATGATCCACGAGTTCACAACAAAAGGTAATCAAGTGATCAGGAGTTTAAAATCACATCCATTAACTCGATCCAACACCACCTGGCTATGTCGAGGTCAGAAAATTTCGATTGCTGTCAAGTGCGGTACACGAGAAAGACAGAGCTCGTTACAGTTCTTCAGACACTGCTGGACGGCGTGGTAGCACGCCAATCAAGAAAAAGCATTGTGATTGGTCGAAGCCTATGCAAATGCGTGTGATTGTCTAACCAGTTGCCAGTCGTCAGACTTATTCACCATCCTAGTGACCGTCCCTCCTTTCATTCTCATTTGCAATTAAATTTCTCTCAATACACTTACTTAACCCGTTTAATCATTGTACTGGATGAATAAAATAAATACTGCGTATATATCATAGGTGATAATCCCCTACGTTGAAGGGACAGAGTTGGTGTTAAATATACACATTTGATTAAATGTGATGAATTTCTCGTGTGAATGAGTAGTGAACTGAGCGACTAGGAAGCTCTGGACCGTTGTTTCATTCTGGTTAGGTCTCATCGGGAGTGAGATAGCAGTGATCTAACTGGGGACTGAACCAAAGACCTCACAGATAGATCGCAACTATACTACCCGTTCAGCCACCGGGCACCTGACTAGAAGTTTTTCAATTTGAATATACACGATATAGGTTGTGAAAATTTCTAACCAAGTTGTGACCCGGGAGGCTAGTGCTGACACGAGCGAGATGCAATACCCACAAGAAGCTCACAACTTGAGAAACGGTTTGATCTACTCTTTGGTCAGCGAGTAGGCAGTGCGTTTGCGTTATGCCTGCAAGGTCCCGGGTTCCATTCCCAGTTGAATCGATTGATTCACATTTTTGATGAAACTCAACTAGATCAAAAAAGCTGTACAGTGCTTCCTGGCTTTTTCACTCACGCCTAGCTTATGCGAGGAATTTATTACATTTAATCAAATCAAACCTTCCATTACTCTCATGCATATGCACAATGTGTTTAACGCATTCAACATAAGGCGCTTTGTTTATTTTCGATGCAATGTAAATGTCATTTGGTTCTCGGTCTGTTCTTGAGAAATTTCTATCTTTGTGGGCTTTCTATTCAACCCCACTGTTTGAAGTGCAATGAAGAACACAATTTGGACAGTTTGTGCGTCAGCATTTATTCATTCATCATAGGTTTACTCTTCTGTACTCACCCTTATCCCCGTCCTTTTTCAACTGCTGGAGAAATACCTGGATTGTTGAATCAAGTTGTTTTGCTTCAGACATGAGAGGAAACCTGCGTTACGGTGGGAGATATTTCCAGACTTACCGTCATCCATAACTGTTCCTGGAAACGTGCGATTATTAGAATGAATAACTTCATACGCCAATTCCGATAGACGCGCCGCGTGGGCTCTCAGTTGTTCTAAAAAGGAGTGGATCATCTGGGCATTTCAGTTCGTTCAGTCTAATATGTAGAATCAAATAACATATTCAATGCATTCATTCAGATCAATATATAAAGAATCTATCTAAAAGGTCTTGGTCATTCAAAAAGAATTGCACAGATTCAACGTTTTGGGAAAATTTAGCATATTTATTCATTTGCCATTCATTCAGATGTACATTACTGT
>UZAN01039883.1:29115-77984 GCA_900618425.1 Echinostoma caproni
CTACCGAGTATATAATTCTCCGGAAGAGATGAGGATGGTGTAAGAAGGGGAATTCTGGAGGATGGTGAGTTCTAATCAAACAAAACTAGTTGTTCACTGATCCTCGCTAATCCCTATACTGAAACCTGCCTCATCATTGTAATTTCTGTTTCCCTCAGGAACGAATATATGGAACCATGCAAACAAATTGAGCGTCGGAGCTTATCGGCAAAATCTTATTTTCAAATGAAGGAAAATAGTGGAGATGCAATATGGGGAGAAGGATGTATACCATCACTTTTTGGATTTTCCTAACTTCTAAGTGCCTTTTACATTTCCTTTTCTAAGCGGAAACGTTCCCAAAACACCCAAATTTGAAAACACTTCACCCAAAGCAATTAGCAGTAGAAGGACTGCAGTCTACTAACTTTTAAAATTTTTAGTCGTGTTAAATCAGACTTACCAGTTTTTGAAACCGCTGTGCTGGTTGTTATGAAAATATGTTGCATAATCATGAGGAGTATCACAAGCATTGTGACCAGTATGTGTGTGCAATGATCACTTCTTGAGGTTTGTCTTGTATTCACCTGAATTGTTCTTCTGAAGATAGAACTTTAAGCGATAGCAAAAAGAATCAATTTAAACAATTGATTTACTAATGCCATTGTATTTTGTGCTAAGATGTTCCAGTAAGACAAAATTATCGATTGGCGGGGTCACCGGGTCGTTTGAGCGTTTTCTATTCGTCTTCGTCTCCAATTGATCTACCAAAGTGAACCAAATGGCAGAATGTCTATGAATTGTTTAAATAAAGTCAACGGTTTTAGTTATCACTCTGTACATATGTTGCCTGAAGGAGCCAAAAGAGATAAAATAGAAACTTTACGTAACCATCATTATTTTTGTTTTTACAAACCAGGAGGAAATCGAGAATAATCTAAACTGCAAAGATAACATACTGGTATTTGTTCATTGCGATATAGCCCGGATGAATAAAGCTCTGGTTTTCTATGAACACAACACTCATTGAAGATTTACCTTTTTCCGGTTTGACGTGCGAGCTTGAATCATACTGATTAATACGAGAGGCGGTGGTCGTACAGCGAAGGCTATCAAATTAGTGCCCCCACGCCACACATCAACACAGCCTGACTTTCTCCAGCCGCTGAATATTGTATGACCGCCCGTGAATCAATCATTTGAACCGTTTACAAATAAAGTAGCTTTACTTTGTTAACTCAATGGCAAGAGCCCTATAACATGCTATGAAAGTAGCGTAAACGATTAACGACTTCATGAAAACTTCAGTGTTTTCACTAAAGGTTTCCCATGAATGGTTTATGAAAAAGCAAGACAAACATGATCATGTTGTAAAGTCCATTAGTTAGTAAAAATCGGATACTAAAATTGTTAGCATAGGTGCACCTTTGCAGTATTGTTTCGGTGTTGACAAACGAGAAGTATTTGTCAAGATTCTGTTCAGAATATTGTATGTGGATCAATACATTTTATGAGAAAACTGTTCCATCCTTGTTTGGCTTCATCAACATTGCGTATTACGTGGATATCCTCACTAGGAATCAACCCGTTAATCTTGGGATTTGGATTATAAAACTCCTGATTCCTGGGGCACCCACATAGTCGACCGCAAACATCGTTGCGCAAGCGTGCACCCGGGGATATATACAAAAAACAGGTTTGCACAAGGTATCCTGGATCATTTCGCTGCATTGGTAAGCATATATACTGCATGCATGAACAGTTGATGTGGACCTCATAGTAGCCGAAAACTGTTGTCCATGGATGAAAACCGGTTACGTAGCCCCGGAACTTATGGCTGCAATACCTAAATAAATTACTGTTGTTATAGGAAAACTAAGGGATACAATAGGTTATCATTAGTAAACAGTGTAGAGAAAAAATGAGGTGGAAGTGTTTGTGATAACCAACAAAGAACACTGGATAGCTGTTTCCTCATGGGACTCATCGACAGAGCGTACTTTCTGTGTCATTGTCAGGAAGGACTCAAACAGTGATTCTTTATCGCATGCATTTTCAACCGCATTAAATGAACTTGCATATATTAAAGATGACTTGTGCAGGCCACTTGGTCTACATTTCAATCAAAAATGTGTTTACCGTCACATTGGGATAAAAAATGAAATGAAAATTCAACAATGAGAAAACTCAAATATGCTCAAAATTAGATCACTGCGGATCTTCACCGTGTCAGTGAGAATACGAGCCAGATATGGAACCGATGGGTTGCGATAAATCTTCATACGGGAGGGCATGCATCGAGGACTGTATCAGGTTTTAGCGTGGAAACTGCAAGCAAATAAATGCAAATTGACCGGAGGACTGGGGTCATTGAGCATCCTTTGAGTGAAATTCTCACATGAAGAAACATGTAATTTACACAATTTTGCGATCAGAGTGTTCAAAGGAATAAGACAAACACGACTGAAAATTACTAAACCGCGACGAAGAGTAATTAAATCTTTTCTAATTAGTCCAGGAGAAATAATCGGCGATCAATAAAGCATGACAGGAAAAATACATTGATAAATCCATGAATGAACATATAGTTTTATGCTTTGCTCGAAATTGTCGTAGCTTGCGTATTTGAAAAGGCTTAGGAAAACCGGAATCGTTGTTCGCGATTGAAGGTTTTAGACCGGGTAGCGAGCGTCACAGTGAAAAAACTCTGTTCTAATTCACCACAAAATCATCACATTATTTGTATAACAATAAATTGGTTCACTTTTCATTCACTTTGTTATCACACTTTCACTTGGGTTATATGAATGCGGCCAAATCATTGATGTGGCAATGTAAGATAATCTCTTGAAAACAAATAAGAGTATACAATAATAAAGGACGGCCAATTGTTGAACTGCTTCTAGCCCAGGGGCATTTCTGAAGTTGTATTCACGAAAAGAATGCGGTATCTTCATCCGGTCAATCATGAACGCGGTCGTATCCATCGACAGTGCGGGGTAGGGTGATGTCTAACCTCTATAAGAGTAATCCTTATACGAATACTGTACATCTCAAAGTATTCGAAAGCAGCACTACTTGGGCCATTGACGCGTGCTTCCGAACGAACTGATGTTCCGGCTAGCCAATAATTATTTGCAGTAAAATGTGCAGGGCGGATTTGTGATTGTGTGTTCACCTGTGTGTGTGCCTCTGAGTATGTCCATGTGTGCATTCATGCATATGCATATTTTCTTGGCAAGAACCTATTTACTTTTTATACAGACCATTCACAAAACTGTGGAACAAAAGCATAGAATAAAATAAAAGTTAGTTGGTAACCAAACGAATCGGGTGTGGGTGTGTATTTTTCAACGTTTAGATGCCCCTAGGGAATTCTGGCTTCAACTGACTCCTTCAAAATACAAGGCAATGGAATCGATGGAACCGTTTATCGGAAGGGAGACAAAATATCTTTTGCAATTTACAATCAGCAATCAATTCTCCAAAACAGTAAAAACAGTGATTACTGGAAAAATCTAGACAAAATTAATTGTCGCAATAAAAGTTTGAATGAGCAGTAAGCGTCAAGAAAACCATCTGTTATGATAAACATAAATATGGAGACAAAAACATGGATTGAAGCCCAAATTCATGTATTCTTTCAGTACTAAGAGAATGAACACTGCCACTGGTAAGAAAGCCTGGCTAGTGATGCACATGTTCATTTATAATAAAACCACGAGACCTTTAGTGGCTCCCCGGTAGATAAAGAAGCCGGATAAACGCTGATTTGAATTTTTCAAACTCACGTAACATTCAATCCGATATGTTTCCAATAAATAAATATAAGGTCCGTTCACTCTAGAAATGAGATAAAAAACTGAATCAACGCAGGTGAAACTTGACGTGGATAAGTAATCATTACGGAGTCTTAAATTCAGGAGTCATTGCAAGATATGTTTGATGAATGGAGGATTATAATTGGTCGTATACAGAGCAAATGTTGCATGAATGAAAAGCACTGAGTAACAGTCTCTGTAGGCTCAATAGTGTGAATCCATTAACCCAATTAATGATCGAACCCGGCAGCCAGCAGGTAGATTGGAAGCACACTGCCCAATTGACTTTTGCCAAGTTGACTAGACCTTTTTTCTTTTTCGTATACACTATTTTGCTCAACTGAACCGTTTTCGTCACATCTGTGTTTGACGCATGACCATGTATAGTTAGAAAATATTTACTTTTGGCAAGTGGGTGAGCCCTCAAATTTCTGATTGCCACTGGCTGTCGCTGATGCCATTGTTTGAGACTTAACGTGCATTAAGTTGTTTGTAAAAGTTTTGTAGACTACATTGTAAAGTGAATACTTCCTTATTAGGCGCATGAATTCTATCAGTTGCGCGACACTTGTACCTATGGCTGCACACACTGGTTTCCTTCCCAAGTGGACTTGGATGGTACTTCGTAATCTTTTGATGAATACTAGCCGTTGGTGCGCTTCGTGCTCAATGTATCAAGGTTATTAATCAAGTAGAAGAATATACGCACGACGATCACTTGTATTTACACCGAAGCCAAACTTCTGAACATTTGTGAGACTGATGACTAAGTTCAATAAACATCCAAAGTTCAGCTACTTTTACCGTGAATGCCGACGTACAATAGGCGTGTCCTTTACTTGGTTGCACTATACTCTCGTGTTCATCGTCACGTTGGATTTTGTCAATATCCGATGCAAAGTATGTCTAGCATCTATACATATTCTCGCCAGAACCTGCACCAACTGTGAATTATGTGCTTCCCGCGAATGATGTTTGGAAAGATTCATAAATGTGCTTGGACCAAGAACCACAGGCTGGTCAGAGGGTAAACTGCATTTACTTGCACCCTTCTTGCCAAGATGACTGTGCCATCATTCGTCAGCACCAACGTTCGCTTACTATTCGCAAAGATCTCGGATTTACCCTCAATTCTAAACACAGGCATTAATTAATGGTCACTCTTATCTTTGCACTTCCAATGCGAATGCTAAAAACGTTGAAAATCTGGGCTTGTGTCGAGTTGGCTGAGGCTAGACACATCTTACCCACAACACCTACCACAGCATCATCGAAAAGATTTTTCGAGTTTTATTCGTCTAAAACTCACTCTCCGAGCTGCAAATGAGATAATTCATAATTAAAATCATTCACAACGGGAGTTCAGGTATAAGCATGACGAGACAGATGATTACCAGATATGCATGCCTGACGAGCGGCAATGACCACGAAACCGGTTGTATGCTTCTGAGAAGTTTTGTCCAGTCATTCATACAGAACTCATCTTAAAAACGGTTAAATATACTTATGGTCTAAAATTCATTAACTGTTTATCCGTTCGTTATCATACCAAATTTTATAGTCATAAAAGAACAATTATTACGAACATATATATATATATTCTCCGTGTTCTCAGACGGAAATATCTGCTTTCTTTGATGGCCTACATCCCGTTTCTAGTTCCATTATCAGATCTTATTTTGCACATACTTGTTGGTGACTTCAATCATTCAAACATTTCCCCCTGCTTCCGTTTGTTCTCTCTGATCTCTCTCATTATTCTAACAGAGGTAGATCTCTGCTGGGCAAAGTGATCACCAACCGCTGAGACTTTTTCGCTCTCAAGCCCTGGTAGTAGTCATTGCATTCTTTTTGTCAGACCAAAAGTATTCTCTCGCACTGTCTATCAAGCATTCATACCTTCTTACAAGGTAAAATTTTATCTAAGATGCAGATGCACCTGCATCTCTCTTCTCAACTTTTCTATAGCGAATGGTCACTTTTAGTTTGATTCTCACCCATCATTTTATAAGTGTCAGCCTGTTCACTGAAACGACTACATCAATCTTTTACTTGCGTTTCCTCCTGAAATCTCTGTTTGTCTGCAACGGTAGAGTTGCCTCACCATTGACATTACTGATAAGGCACAAAGATACGGCCTACAAATCTCTCCGTTCATCAGTTGTAAAGCACTATTCTGACCTAATCTGGTTGGCAATAATGCACTTGAATACAATTTCCGCCGTTCACCTTCTGCTAACAAAAAACATCAGGCTTCCATGACACGGTATTCTTTTTCTCGGTGAGAAGAACAGAAATTACTCGAATACTCCGGTGGATGTTAGCAGCCTCAACGCCACTTTCATTCAACCGCCGAATGAGAGCAAGATTCCCTCCTTCCCTTTTACTGAGTCCTATTTGGTATCTTTTTCAAATTTTGAAATCTTCAAGCTTCTCTGGCGCTCCAAAACAACCTCAGGAGCAGGTCCTGATGGTATATCTCCGGCACTTCACAACTTCGGAGCAGCCCGTTTTGATGCCATCATTCGTTTATGAGTTCTTGTCTTCCCGGTCGTTACCACTATTCCGATCCCAAAGTTATTGTTTCAACTCTTCTTGCGAAACGGTTTTGTCCTATCGTGCTGATTTCTGCAACTCTCAGTTGGAGTGGAAAGATCATCCTTAGTCGTTTGCAGTCATTTACCACAATTTACCATGACGCCAGTCAGTTTCTATATAAGCCCAACAAATCTATACTAAACGCCGTATCCACTCTTATACACGTTACCAGTAAGTCATTGCATAATTCAGCCAAGTCTGCTTGTTGTTTTTCTTGGCTATTAATTTGTGTTTGATTCCGGCTTTCGGCTATCCCCTCTTTTCAGACTTGAGTGTTTTGACACACCAAGATAGCTGCTCCCATCGATCTTTCAATCCCATCCCCTGCATAAATTCAAAAGTACACTAACGATGTCGTTTCATGTCAGGCAATATCTTTCTTCGGAATTTGATTTATTTGCTGAAAATCTATCCCCCAAACAACGGTTTCGCGACCGTTTAAGTCTTAGTCTAAACACATCCAAGTGCCCAGTGTGCGTCCTCATTTCTCTTTATTTCTAACGAACTCTTCTACTCTTGGTTGCAACCTTATGTCTGAGTGACCCCTGTCAAGTACTTGGATGTCATCATCAACAGTAATTTTCTGCGGTTTAGACACACTTACGACTGTATGGGAAAATGGAGACGCCTCTACATTTCTCCAAGCATACTCAGACAGTTTCGAACCCCACAGACGATTTTGTCCTCTTTCGTTCAGCACTATGTGTTCCGCACCCTAATCTATTGATTCCCTCTAATGTGTCCCGATCTTTTAAAACAATACTTCAAAACGATTCGGCCTGGTCTGGTGATAACCGGTCGTGTGTAATCTATCTTAGTCGAATCATGAGTCACAGAACTCACTAATGATAACATTACTTCTTGTATCATATTTGCCAACAAGGTTCTAGAAGACCCTCTTCACTCACTGCATCCCGATCTATCGTTTCGACGTTTCCATTTTTCAACAATCCCCTCCTTTTTGCATTTACCTTCTCTTGATAAAACTTATAAGAATTCCTCCTGTACCCTACCTCGATCGATTCCTAACCAATTAAGAACACTTCGCAAGCTAATTACGTCAAAATATGTGTACATAGGACAAACCGCAGTGACATTCTTCCCTCTGTACGTTATTTGAAACTGTATATTGCATTCAGTGTGACAATATTTCTAACATAAACATAAGCATATACATTTAAACAAATTCCACGAATAGAAATACGATTTTATGTCATGTATACAATGTATGCATATGAGGATACTGGAAGGAGTCATGTGTGAACGTACGACAGTTTTCATTTTGCAAGGATAACCATAATCCGATAAATATCCGATTGAAACATATTACTGCAAACTGTTTTGGTATTTTTGGTTTGAAACTTTCGGTTTCCCATAAGTCCCTTTGGTAACAATTTAAAACTTGAACGCAATCTTGTGGATTTAGTTTATTACGAGTATAAGGTTGAATATGAATCGTGGATGAATTGACTGGTTGGCTCTATAGAGACCAGGACGGGCTGCAAATCAGTTCTCTGTCTGCCAGAGTGCATTGTGTCAATTGGCAGAAGACCAATTTTCGGGAAACGAAGAGGATCATCCGTACAAAGTTGCAAACTTCGAGCTACTGAATCATAAAATACACTCAAATTATACTTTCAGTGTATGCGAAAGGGGTCAGACTTGAAATACTGATGTTCAGCGTTAGAACTTCGTCTTTTCTCTTTGGTTCGAGGAAAAGTTTACATAACCCAGGCAATCTTTATCTATCCCTCATTTCAAATCGAAAAGTGATCAGGTTGACGGAAGGTGCAAGAATAATCACGTGTCATAGAACAGCATAGGAGTTGAACAAGATGGAATGTTTGATTATATGATCTATCAACTATTTCTTCTCCTCTGTTTCTAGGTATGAAATGAACAAATAGGGTAAATGTGGAAGAGAAGGTACAGACAGAAATGACAAAATCCACAGGCATCACCTGATCGCATCACCCATCCAACGATATTTATATGTATATATGTATGTATATACTTTTTCTGGGGTGAAACGGTATTTTGCTTTAGTTGGTGGTTTGTACTTCTCCCTGTGGCTTTCGCTTGAGACAATCCGTGAACATATTGAGGTTCATGTGCTTATTACGGTCGTGAAATTCTCATCTCAAGCTAAGGCGCTTTGAAGTCTATTGTTTGTTCTTCCTATCAAGCACGAATTGAGCTTGTCGATATCAGCACTAGTTTAAACTGGCCCATCGCATTCATTACTTTTTTTCTGGAAAAGTTTCTTGTTTAGTGCTTAAGTTGCCGGGAATTCGAACCTGAAAGTTTTGGAGAAAAAGCCTATGCAGCCTGGATAGCACAACAGATTTGCAATTTTCTGTCAACAAGTGCTTGTCCTGGGATTATACCACTTCAGAGGGCAAGTTTTGGCTAACTTGAGTGAAGGTGGTAGAATGACGTTGACACACCTAACACATGTCCTCGGACGTTTAACTTGGATGGTAATCCGTTAAATTCCAGTCAAAATTATAAGTGGTGCTATGCAAATTACTTTTGTCTATCTCTGTTGAATAAAACGCATTTCAAAATTCCGCTGTTTCCTCAAAAATTAATCCCGACTTATCTCCTATACATTTGGCGTCGTTCGAACAGCTTAAGTGCTACTCGATGCTTGAGATGAGTCGGTGTTCACTACTTGTAGGCCAGTCGGTGGATAGAATATGTGAGTTTTCTATGACAGTGTATTCAAATAGTCGATGTAAAAAGAGTGCAGAACTTGAAGATAACCTCACTCCATGTTGAGTGGAATGTTTTGTTACATAGCAGTCCGGGGGTTATCATCCAACATCGGCCCTTCCTATCCTTGACCAGAACGCCTAAATTTGTCTTAGTAATCCAAAACACCAGCCGTCGAATACGTAATGAGTAATATGTATGAGTTTAGACCCCGTAATTAACCGATCCTCGGGATGAGAATTTGTCATGTATTCGGGACAACGTATAAGCTGATTCGACTGCTCTACCAGAGGAAAACATTTTAGAGCATGTCAAGTTAATAAGGGCTTTATGCCCCCGGGATGTGCGATTTTTCAGTTTTACACTGAATTGGTTAATGTAAATTTACTAAGTCAAGCAAATGAAGCAAGCTCACAAGACTTTGGCTTTTTTAAAGTAATTGCGTCATCCCATTGAAACCTTATTAATAATAAGCATTTGAGCATTTGATGTAGCAAAGCAGAAGCGGTGAGAGCAAGTGAAATTTTCAACTTTGAGATTATGGACGACGCGGATACGGCTTTTTAAATTTCGTTGTGTAATGGAGGATGCGGTCACAGATGATTTGGGAAACAAAGTTTTCAAGTGCATTTGAGGTGTCTGTTCATGATAGATTCTGAAAGTGCTTCTCCAGCGATGCCAGTGAATAGAGGGATATTCTTTAGGGACCTTGCCAGAAAGTACCAGAGAGTTTGCACTCAAAGTAAATGATGAAATTTTGGAGAAAAAGGACTAACCGTCCTTAGGTTATTAAAAAGAATGATGGATATTGTTTTTTACGTCGAATGGAAAAGAAAAATTTTATTTTACAACAGAACAAATCAAAATAGAAGAATCGTTATAGATGGCTGTTTACACTTACAATCAATCACCATCGGAAAAATCCGGAAGTGAAGTTAGTTATTTTTAATACTTGGGTATTTATTTGAGATCACAATTGAAAACTTTGTTTCCCCTTACTTTTGATGGGGTTGAAAAATATTGCAATTTGAATATTTGAATTAAGCGCTGAGATTCTTACCTGAATCAAATGGTTTAGCACATTTCCGTAATTGATGGAAATTTTTCAATCGTGCTCATATACCACTAAAACACGATAAAAAGTCTTGTTTTCGACCACTGTATAATACGCCACATTTTCTGTCATACTGTCAACTAGTGTAAAATTCATTAGAGAATGACCAAAATTCAGCAACCACATGTTGTTCACACTTTGGTTACCACACATACACCTTGGTTAGAGTCATGGGGAGGGTTTGGAAGAACGATTGCGTCTTGTGTGCCGGAAACCACTTTGGATTGATTGTTTATACGAATTNCGAATTGCTTTTTGCGCATCGGTTGGATTTTGTGCTTCCTTTGTGACCGCAATGCTTCTCCTAATACCCACAGCTGCGAACTGACTAGAGAGGTAAGACGCCTAGGACGCCTTTATCACATGGTCTGATTTGCCTTCGTGATCGATCTGATGATGGTACCAGTAAGTCTTTTTTTCAACCAAGCAGGGTGATGCTCGTGAACTACTTCAGAGAGACTTACGCTCATGAGGCCACCAGAATTGTCTCACACTAAACGACCAAGCTTCCACAAAAACATGAAACTGAATGTGAATCAATCCAACTGTGAATATATAATTCAATGAGGCTTTAAGCACACTGATTGGCGGAAGTTTTGACTAAATGTAGCAACAACATATCAGGCTTGCTTTCTACCTTTGAAGTTCCGGGTTTGATCTCCAGTTTGCTCGATGGACTCGTACTTTTGATGGAACCAAATCAGGTCGAAACAGCTGTACAGTACTTCCTAGCTTTCCAATTAGTGCTTCACTTGCTATATACACGACGACAGAAAAATAAATAAAAAACAATGAATTCTAAGTACCATTGTTCTCCTTTTCAATATTTCAGCATCCCAATGGTTAGCGAGATACTCAGAAAGAATCCAGTTACCACCAACCTTCTGTCTAAGTGTAATGTTTGAATACGAAATTCCAATTTTTTCAGCTTTTAGATTCAGAGATTTTTAGCAGAATATGAGTAAGAGAGCAAATAATCCTGGAAAGTTATCCACTATATTCAAAATCCTTTCCACTAGTATAAACATGATTTGGGCGTTGTCAAAAATAACAATTTCGAGGAAAATCGGTTGACAACATAGAGATAACCAACGGTGATATAATATTCCTAAAGCTTTTCTAATGTAGTCATAGTAACAGGATAATATAAAGCTTTGTAGGCCAGTTTATCGCTCACCGATTTCCGTAAACATGTATAGCCGGTCCCCGTTTCACTAAAGTCATAACAAGAGGCAATTATCTCTTCCAAAGAAGATTGACCTTGAATCTATCCCCAAGCCTTGGCTGTCTCTGGCCCCGGATACTTATGCGACTGTACAAGAATGTACTATTAAAAAGTCAGTTTACCTCCAGACATGACACAGAACTTCACATACCAGTATTTACTTATAACCAACAAAACTAGCTGTGCAATATTACTGTTATCATTATCAAAATGACAACTGATTTTTTATTCCCCACGGTTCAAAATTATTATACAATCATTGACTGTAAACGAAGTTCAGGATTCATAATTATCTTGGTGTGATAGGAGAAAGGGGCTATAAAACCATAATCAATGAAATGAACCGGACACAACCGTGTTGTGAAATTTGATTTGGTCTTCCGAGTAATAGTCGATAACGTCTTCATTTCTGGTCTCGGTAACCTTAGGGTGTACATAACTCTTTGTTCCACCACAGTGTGGAGTTTTGGATTCGAAAAGCAATCGTTTTGATTGTGTAAAGCACAACTGATCTCGATACGATAAATAGGTATGTTGTACTCCAGTGGATTACCTTAAATTACCTTTCAACCTATTGACCAAGTGCACTGGAAACAAGTTGAAGATGACTTTTATTAGTTCTTCTTCATCACAGCCGGCTGCCGCATCCATTTAGTTAAATTTCGACTGTTACGAATAATGTAACGGGTGAGGCAAGAGAACGTTAACTATTAGCTTTGAAAAGTAAAACCCGAAATCCCCAGCTAACAACTTTGTTGTATTTGCAACATTTAGCAACAATTATGCTGAATAAGAGATCTGCATTTCATCGGATGAAAAATACAATCATGAGGCTCATACTGGAATATCACCAGGAGGCATGTACGCAAGAACTGTACGAAACTGGTGATTTAAAAAATGGTCAAAGGGGTCCTGATCTTTTGCTAACCAAAGGTGTCATTTATGAACATCAAGGGATTATGAACGATAATACTTCATTTAAACAACCGAAATGGGATACGAATTTCACAGATAACATAAGGAAATGACTAACGATACAGTCGAAATATTCCTCAAAACAGAATATCCCTACCAATATTTTGATGATGCACTGGACGCCCATGAATCACTCTTCCGGCATCCGGTTTATTTGAAACCTTACAACTTTCATTACCCTTAGAAATTATGCATGAATAGCCTTGAATAAACCTGTCGATTGATGCTGTAAATATCCCTTGTAATCGCATTTACGAAAACCATTCTGAAACACTGTGGTTTAGGAAGGCACCTATTCACTAATTTTGAGTGATCCTTTTGCAACAGACGACTTTGGTTTTTTTATGATTGCCCGATCACGTGATTTTGGTTGGGACATCAAATTTAAAATCACTTTGGAATGAGACCGGCAATTAGTGTTGGAACACCCGGGGTCATGTGTCGCGAAGAACCTCGTGAAATCACGAGACACGGAACGTACTCTGTTAACTTTTAACCTCCTGCTATGTAACCTGCCATGTAACCGCAGTGCTAAATATTTGTCAACTACTGAAGCTTGGCCTATTTGATCACATAAGCCAATTTTACGGGTTGAAAACTTATTAACTCAATCACGCTACTGGTCATGGAGTTCAGCTTTCCACCGATTCCTGGTAATCATTTTTTGTGTATACATTAGTTCTGACTGATCAAACCAATTTGCACTATCTAAACCAGCTTGTTTTAAGTCAGCATGTGATTATATTAACATCTCTTGATGAAATGCGCAAAGCGGACATAATTTTTCAAATAACAACTAGAAGGAAAACATCTCTTGCTGTCAATATGAGGAGGCAGATTGAAAGATGACCGAGGTGTGATCATCCGTAATTAGTAGTGTTGCTCTGCTATGTGTTCGTGACAATCGGCCCTGGTCATAACTCAGCTTACGGATACCACATTTGATTCTCAGCCAGGAGAGCTCGAGTGAATATGGGAAGTCAGATTTTATGTCATTTAATTATCACATCCGTATTTTTCGTGTTCGAAGCCTAATTCCTTTTTCACACGATTTACGGGATTAAGTAAGCATTCCACAAATTGATTGAGCATCGTCCGAAAGCCTACTTTGTACCACGGGCGAGATCGTGCAGCCTTGTACCGTTTTGCATCTTCCATGTACAAGCTATCAAGGATATTAATCTCTAATGATTTTCAAAATCAGCCTTCGTGGTCAACTTACTTTAGATGCACCTCTGTCACCTCATAACTAATAAGTATTGAAAAAATACTCAGTGCTTCTCAGGTGAAGTCTATTCATTCTACTTCCCACCTCATCTTCTCTCTCTATCACTGTCTCCCAAAACCCACATTTACTTTCCCATTTTCGGTGCTTTTTTATCATCACAAAACATGAATGCAGTTGCTAGAGATCTTAATCCAGTTCTAATATCCCAATAAGAAAGTGAATTCGAAACTGGGCTTACCAAGATACTGGAGCAAAAACTGACCACACTATGCATCAAGAAGTCTAATTTAACTTAGTACGATTTATTGATACAGTGGATTATTCATAGATAGAACTGGCTCCTCCGAGTATCAGAAAAGAAGGCTATTTCAAATATTGTTACCTTTCCAACTATTAGCTTCGTTTGGGTGGTTTTGCGGGCATTAAACATGTGCTGAACACATTATAATCCAATAAGTGTTTGTAGACTTTACTTTGGGTGGTTTATTTCTAATTGCATATAGTTCATGTCTATCTAGATGGAATAGCGATGTGTTGGCTAAGAAGGAGCTTTGCAAAGCTGTTTTGTTCTTCTCAGGACAAGGAAAGTGCACGTACTAAGGTAGCTGGAGCCAAAAATCTTCAAGTCGATGAACACCTTTTGTTTGAATGAGAATTATAATTTTGGGTCAGTCGACATTGTTTTAGTTTATTGAATCTCACAATGCCAGAATTGATCAGGAAATGTTTATGTCGTGAGCCAAATGTGATTGGATTAGAGCCGCCCACATCAAACGGGTCAGGGGAATTGCATTTGATTTAACCAGTTGAGGGCATTTGTAATTCTGTCTGACTGAATGAGCAAATGGAATCCAACTTCATTGAATTTCAAAAGAGCAGTGGTAGGTGTTAAATGGAAGCAACACCTCCCAGTAAAAGCATTTTACTAGGAGCACTTGGGATTGATAATTGATCGCGTATAATCGATGTGAAATCGTAATTTTTTATCGGTGAACGCCTTTAGCCGAAAATGTTGTACTGACGGGTTTGCATGAAAAAAGTCGAATTTTTCCTACCGATTCAATTATGCGCCAGTTGCTCAGTTTCAGTGAGAGCAGTGCTTTTCGTTGTGTCCTTCCTTTATTCTCTGTGCATGGTCAAATGGAGTTGATTTGCGTTATCACAAACAAACAGTCTGGACGGCTACTGGAAATTTTATGCTAAATCCTACACTGATTTTTACTGTCTCTCATATTCATCTAATAAAAAATTACTTAATATTACTCATCCCCGACTTCAAAAGAATCACATAATCTCCAACAGAATTTTTGCATTGCTTTGAAGTGTATGTTGGTGCGAGACCGACAACGGACGTAGTTGAAATTGAGAGGATAGCCCTTGTACTTTGTAGGCACTCTGCGGTCTTTTCTTGTTCAGTAGTTCCTTCTCGGAGAAGAAGACAATTATAGATTTAATCTGGCTATTCTGTTCAGACAGTCAATGACTAATGTTTTTCACCCTTATACTTCTCCAACTCTAAAAGAATCAGGTGCAGGGAGGAATGGAATACGTTTTAGCGTACGGTACGCATTTGATATACAGAGAGATAGACAGACAGGCAGATGGACAGACAGATAGAGAGACAAAAAGACAGACAGACAGACAGACAGACAGATAGACAGACAGACAGACGGAGAGACAGACAGACGAGGAGAAAAAGTAGTAGCAAACAGGTGACTGGAAAGTACATAACGCATTTAAAGTTCTTTAGCCACTGTGCTCCAATGAATGATACATTTGACACGGAGCCATAAAGGGTTATCATCTTTTAGACAACCATCCCTAATGAGTACTTTTGCCTTAACAACAAAATTGATGTCCTGAACAGCGTAACTATCAACCTGTATTTAGTTGACGGTTTACGCTGGTGTGGTTGTGTCAGGTGGTTATTAAATTAACCAATCCTCCATAAGAAGGTATGGTGTCCCTCAAGGCCGTCTACAAGAGTAATTTCATCAATGATGTTTGTCAGTTACTTTTTGGGAGTAATAACATAAGACATGAAATACTTGTCTGTTCATCCCATTCGAAGAGCAGTGGTTAGACGGTCAAGCTTGACAATCACTCTGATCATGGGAGTATCTTACGCTATCCGACAAACAGTACGGCACATATGGGACGTACCCATAAGAAAATATAACGGAAGACAGTTTAGAACACAAATATATGCCAGACAGAGATCAGTGACGATGCATTTAGACAGAGAATGCAGCATCATCAACATTTCCACATTTCTAAACAGAGAATATTCGAACTAATAAATCGTGAATATTAATTGATGTTTGAGGATTCGCTTATCCTTCCCTCATAAAAATTGTTGAAGATTAACAACGGGGAAAATGTTGTTTTTGGTATTGTTTGTCAACTCTCGACCCTTAAAAAATAATGAGAAGACCACGTTCCTCAATAGCTGGAGCTGGTTTTCATTCCGTTAGACAAACGTCTATTCACCCGCTGAAATTTTCACTCAAATGGGAGTCTCGGCGATGAGAAATATAAATCAGGTTTTTTCTGGTGAGGTGAAACGTTTAGGTTAATGTGGAATCTCAGGTGTTCACTCTTAGTTTATGGCTAAAAGTCAATAATTGCTAAAAATCAAATGTCTCAAGAAACTGAACGTTGTTGCTGATGTAAAAGCCGCACTCCGTAAAAAGTTATCCAACTAATAGAGTCAGTTTACTTGTAGCGCCCTTCGTTTGGACGCAAACCTCACGTGAAGCTAGTCAAACCTAGGTCAACAGTGGCGCAAATGTGGTGCGTGTAAGGACAATAGGCCAGGAAGACAGTACTTGAGAATTTAGTGAAATTTATTGGTTTAAAGACCTCATTCGATTGAGGAATGCGAAATAATATCCTTCGATGCAACAAACTCTTTAGTTGACTGCAAGGGAGAAAGTAGCTTATTCAAAATCAAAGGTTTATTATAGACGATGAAAAAAGCTAACGGTTATCATATACCGTAGGAGTTTTACAGAATATTTCAACTAGTTAACAGATATAAAATAATAATAATATACTTGATCACCCATGGATGTAGATGAAAGCTCCCTGTCGGTGCTATTGGCAATTCAAAGCAGAAAAACCCAACACTGGTATTTGATTCATTACTAATGAAAATATAGGAATTTACAAAGTTGACTCCAAACTAAGCGGATGCATTGAAGAAAAGCAATTTGCTTGTTTTGTCACACTGAGAGACTACAACTAAATTTATAGCAAACCTTCTTAACATTGCTCCTGGTGACAGTTGTTTTTGACACTGGACGAAAATAAGATGAAAACAAAGTAATCCAAGATTACTGAAACCTAAGTCATCAGTTACTAGATATGCAAGTATGTAAGTAAGTATTCATCTGGTAAACCAATGTGTTTCAAATTGACTGAAATAATCTCGTGTTCATATGGTAACCTACAAGTGCGATGAAAATGAGCAAAATCCTCGATCGGTAAAAATTACCAATGATTGTAAGTTGTGTTAGTTTATCCCGTTTTAAGCAGGTAACACATACTGTTTTTTTCCTTTGTGTTTTATGTATTTTATGAAAATTGTTGTAGTTAAACTAATGATGAGTTATAATACATTTGGCATGCGATCATAGCCGAAGTTATGTTTTATCCGATTCAGTTGCTCACTGTACTCGAATTAAGGTTGGAATCTGATGGGATGTATGTTCAATAAGAGCAATTGTTGTTTAACTTAAATAATGTGAAATGTAAGAAGCAATTATGCGGGTTACTAAATTTGAACCTGTCCCCGTATCTGGAGGACGGGTAGGAAAATGTGCGCATTTTAGTACAGTAGCCAGAAGTATCGTGTTTATAACTAACAATAGCCGTCCTTCAATTTTTTCTTTCCTCTATGCATTACAAATCAGTAATAGTTTGCATTCCAACTTAAAACTGATGAACGTGTCTCCAGAAATTGCTTCACGAATTTGCAAGAACAACCCAACCCGTTTGGGCGTGAGTGGGATTAGCAGTGAAAAGAGTTGCAGTTGTTTTTTCTCAGCACACCTCAGTTGATGAGATTCGTTCCATTGACAACCTTTCAGACTTAATAGGCATTTGTCTACACAGCTCTGTTTTCCGGAGGTTAGCTTCAGTTTTGTTAAGATAAAGTTCTGTCTAGGACAGACAGGACGCAAATTGCGCAAAGAAGAGAGCTTTTTTGCAAAATCATAGAGAACAGGAGCAGTGGGCATGAGATCCCCCGGTTTGAGAACACTTTTTCTCTTGTTACTTTTGTCCACATAAAATGTCGATGCTGAAACAATGAATGGTTGCGTACTCTTTCAGATACATTTCTGGCGCATCTCATGATTTTGAACAGCACGATAAATATCCACCTGGATCATAGTGCATCATCCACGCTGGGTAAGACAAGGAGAAACTAGATCATAAACAGCCCCATCGTAGCCCGCTCTCTCGACACTAGACATCAAATAATTCCGGAATTCGCTTTTCAATTTGTCTATCGTGTCCCTCAACGCCATACGCAAGTGTGTTCAACTGCGCACAATAGCCTAAACGATCGGGATAAGAAAGTTGTCCCCTGAACTCTGCGTTCAAAAGCATACGGTCCAGTCACTCCAACACCCATGACTCGTGATTGATCAGAACCCTTTGTCTCTTTGCCGTCCGGTTTCCTTGATGTCGTAAGCTAATTGAGCCAATCAAATAAAAAAAACAAGATGACAATGCCCAACTCATATCATAATTGATGCAGTGCCCAAGTGTATGTTCCGTTTTCTAGTTTTATCTATGTAATAAAGTACATGAATTGAAAATGAATTGCTGAAAACAACCATTGTTTCCCCAAAGTGTGTTGTTTTCTACATGTCGTAATGGATATCTTTCAGATACTTTAGACGTTAAATGCTTGAATTAACCCATTCAGTTTTTTCACAGGAACCAGGCACTGTTGATGATGAATGGTGTGGGTTTCACTCTTTGGGAGATCGTTAATTCCCTACTGTTTAAATGCATTTTAAATGCGGTGGAAATGTTTGTGATAACCGACAGAGAGCACTAAACAGCTGTTTCGTCCTGTTTCGGACTCGTCAGCGTTGCATACTTTCTGTGTCCCTGTCAGGAAGTCTTAACCGCAAACATTTGAGTCGGGACATACACTTACCCCTGAGTTACACGGTCGACGGTTATCACCCTGCACGAATGGCTCAATCAATTTATATAACAAATGTTTGGATAAACTCATTCGGTTTTCCACAGGCACCTGGCAATGTTGATGATGTTTGGTGTAGGTTTCACTCTTTTGGAGATCTTTAATTCCTCACAAACGTACGTACAGCTGACGAGTCCAAAACGGGAAGAAACAGCTGTCTGGATCTCTTTAAGACATCATTTTTCTTTTTATCGAAATAGTCCCATCGAGCACATTTCAAACAAAGCAGCAGACCGATGAAAAAGCTTGACTGCTTTTCTTTTTACTTCGCTTTAATAAAATGCAAACGTTCACAGGTTGTTGCATAGGTATGCTCAGTGTCCGGGTTGAAGACGTTTATTAATATCTGGTTCATGGCCCCAAACCAGCGTTTCTTCACAATCCCTGGCCCTCATCATTAATCTCTCTTTCCCCGCTACGAGCCGTTAACCGCACCTCAGCCTTGAGGATATGAGCTGAGAGACATCCTGTTGCAAAATGGTTTCAGATTCGTTGCTCTTGAGGAGGCCTGAGTTCGTTCGCATTACACAATGGATGGTGGACGTGGATATAAAGTACATGGTGTTCAAGGCAAAAAGTTAGGAACGCATATAACCAAATGAAACAACCCGCTTCCCCGAATTCACCAGCTGTGTTAGAGATAGAAGGACATGTCGATGTTCTCCCATTGTTCAAAACCCGATATAATAGAAACTTTCGCATTAGTTTTCAAATCGCCTGCCCCAGATTTGTGAAGGGATGATAACGGATTTCTTATGTAAAGTGATAAAATGGGCTAATATTACAAGTTGAAGCGGAGGTCCAATCTGGCGTGGATTACAATTACAGAAGGCAATCGATTTTACATATGACATAAACGAATAATTGGGGATTGAATTAGTTACCTTGAGATGTCAGAACGTCATTACTTAAACTCTTTTCTATGGCATACGGTTCACTTATGCGAATTTGAGAAGCCGAATCGGTTAGTTGGATGAATAGGGTCACCATTAGGACCGCGTCATTATTAACTCAAATACATGTTCGGAAATTTGTTGTGTTCTTGGGGCGTAGATACCCGCTGTTCTTGTTGAAAAACCAGCAGTATAGTTTCAAGATCAATTATATGATAACAACTGGCTACGGTCAGAAATACCTTGTGGAAGTTCTTGATGATATGGTCTGTGAAAAGCATTTGTGAGTTCATTTGGCTGACCCATGTAATGACAACCAAACTGTGATTTCGAGGTCTGGGAATTCAAGCAGTACTTGATCATAATTATCTCACAAAAGGGTTTGGTGTCTTGTTTTGGTTCAATAAAAAGCAATATACCTCCATTCATTTGTAAAATATATTCACAGACGGTAATTTCTTTTACGTCTAGATCAAAAGATGGAATTCTTATGTTCACTTCAACATACAACAGCCGTCTTCGGAAAATACTTCCATAGGGGAGAGTTTTACTACATCGAATTCGGTGAGTGGTGTTTATTTCCATTGCTAAAATGAACTTATTTTAATGATAAATTTTCAATACCATTGAAACTAAGATGCAACAATAATATATACTGAAATATAAATATCACAATGAAGATAAAAGTAGTATGTATATGGTATAGTATTGTATACAGTATATAGTATATGATATATAGTTTATAGGTTATATAAATATAGGGTATATGCATATAGGGTATATAGTATACATCCTAATTTGTTTCCATATTATCCCTTATCACAACACAACAAAAAAGCTTATCATTTTTGAAAGATGAATTACCGTTATACAATTCAGGGTTTGATTTCTTGTTTTTCGTCGGGTTCGGAAATTCGTTCATGGGTGTGTGATAGTTGAATAAATCTCTCCGTGTAAAATTAATCAACTCCCTGTTCCATTTGTTATTGCTAAATTTTTCTTCATTATTCTGCAAGTATCAAAATAATACTAGCACAAAAGCAAATATGAAAATAAACTGTGGGCGGTGACTTCCGGTTTTGAATACTGAAAACACCTCTTATGACCTATGATAATAAATCACCACCAAATGGGATGTGGCGAAAAAACACGGAGTGGAAAATCAAAGAGAAATGCAAACACCCAGGTCAGATGGTTTGGAAACGGTTATAATCAGTGCGTTCTATCACAGTCATAGAAGTAGTGTTGTTATTAGAGTTTACATAGAAATTTTTATCTTTGAAGTTATGCCTTTTATTTTGAGTGAGCATATTTACTGGTGTGATTTATGCATTAGAAGTAAAACAAGTTTTTAATTAGGCTGTTTGTTGGCCAATAAAAAGGCATACGAGCAAAAACCACTTACTGCCATCTGCGATCAGTAAGGGGACGGTAGTGCATTGTACAGGTATCGAGTTGCACATAGTTTCAATCAAGTTAAGCGATTCCTTTGTTTGAAGTTCCGGTACGGAATCGCAGTAGCTTTTGGGAAGCACATTAGCATCACGAACCGACTCGACATATTTGGCAGTAGCAGTATAATTATGGTTTCGTGCTGCACATTGAGCACAGGGATCTTTACACCAAACTTCAGTTCACAGAAACAATAAACAAGAGTTCTTAAATTCTCTAGTCAATTGCTTCACTCGTCAATTGGTGACAAACTGGTTACACATTTCTAAACTTTATTCTGTTGTTGTTTAGGTGCGGTAGGAAAATATTGCTAATCGACCAGCGTAGCTTTAATGTTATTTTACTAGAAAAATTGCGTACTCATGCTTGTTCATTTGCTATCCTTCAATAAACGAGAAAATACGCAGGTTAGTCAAGGATCGCTGGCATTACCAGAGGTGCTACCAAGTTTGATCGTGGCACCACTTGGGCATATACACCAGAATAATCATCGAACATCCATTTTTTCTGGAAGTACTTTTATGTTTTGAGCTATCATGGGATTGTGTACACCATACGCATGTTCAATCCCTTCTGCTTACGAAGAGAAATACCCTAAAGGCAACTGTGCCGCTGTTTCAATTATTATGCATTGTCATTAATACATATCCACAATGATAGAAAACGTAGAAACGACCGGTGCGTAACCCCACGGGCTAATCACCTGGATAAATGCGTTATTCCCATACCACCAGCAACACGTGAACACCGCTTGCAATATTGCTTGTCCGTTGCGTCCACTGAACCGACGGAACTTCAAATGAAGTTGTTCGACCTGTAAATGTGCAGCTCCCCAGCATGTTCACCGCGGGACTGAGCACTTTGACGCTATATAGAGTGATTGTAATGTTACCAACAAAACAAATACACCAAACATCATCAAAAGAGACCGCAACCCGTGAAATGCTGCTTAAACCGCAGTATACTGCATGTGTAATGCGAACGTNCTCCGGGCTCTCGCAACGCAGCGGAGTAAACGGATATGCGCGACACGTTGTCTTTCGGCTTGTAATCTCGCAGCGGGAGACGATACGAGGCTTTGCGAGCGACGAACGACGGCGGGGAATGGCGGTGGGGATGCGGGACACGGGGGTGGCGAGGAAACACGAGGCAGACAGGTCTTCCGCGGTTCGGAGTTGAAGTCTAACCTGCAAGGCAAANGCTTTACACATGTTGGTTCACTTGCAACTGGAACACGCTACTCTAATATTGTTGGAAAGAAGGTCTATATCTCTCTTGATTACCACCACCCTATCTGTATATGCCGAGGCACTAGCCATTCAAAATTACCATCCCAAACTATGCAAACAGCGTGAATGACTTATCACTCTGGCGCTACCTTGGTAACAAACGTGTTTGTTGAGTAATTTTGGCCGCAATCTTTCTCCGCCGATGATTCTGTTATTTACTGACCATATATTAATGATCACATAGACTGCAGTATGCACGTGTACGGATGCAGTGAGATGATCCAAGATACATTGTGCAAACCTGTGTTTTTGGCTTCCGTATTCAAATTCGTTACGGGGAAACTATACTTCCAGTATACGCCCTCGTTAATTGCACACGGACCATGTTTGGACCACACGCTGAGAGTAAGCACAATTCGCGTGCATATGAATATAAACGTTCGTATGGAAACAAAAGCATTTATAGTATTGAAACAGTCAAGTCGATCTTTCTTGGCTTTATGATCTCTCATTATTAAAGTTTGAGTGAATTGAATTGTAGAAGTCTCTTAATGGGATATGAAAATCATCCGCCTTAGAACTTGGAATATAAAAGGTCACATTGCTTCAAAAATGCTTTTGTATTTTGTAAAGTAATGCGCATATATTTGCTGAAAAATGTGCCACTCTGAGTACTTGTGTTTGTACTCTGATATGTTTTAAACTTTACTATGCTTGATTAATCTACTAGCAATAGATAAAGATAATTAGATGAAAAGTTTTGAAACTGCTAAGGCAGTAACCATGGAAAAGCACTAGGGAATCAGGTAATGTTTCAATTGCAAAGCGCGCCATTCGTTTGACTGCTGAAAAGTTGTAAATTCTTCTCCCGGTCTCATTGGGAGTTCACAAGTTTCAATAGTTGTCAGGCACCGTACTTACCCCAGTTATCATGTAATTTATTGCAAACACCTTATACATTTTTGATTATATACCGGCTTATACAACTCCAGTTTCTCAGTGCCTAAGTCGGATTGACAACTCAAGTGCAAAAGCTAGCAAAATGCTCTGGGCAGGCTGCTGGTTTCCTAATTTGTCAGCACTAACAATCAAAACATGTCGATGCAACTAGTATCGCTTGGACACAAGTTCACATGAACATTTGTGTAGTTTGTCTGCCACATTCCTAGCTGAATCAGTACCTAGAAGCACTCTGACACTGACACAAACAAGTGAACGATGGGAGGAGCACCACTTTCTTCTTAAACGATCTGTGTTTATTCTCAGTTCGATTCAAGTTATTTTCTTCATGTTCCCATAAGTCTTTCTCTCTACTTGACCACATAAAATTTGGGTTTTGCAACCTCTTATCAATCAATCCCTACGGACGGTTTTCTTAGGATTTTGATCCTTTTGTTTACCCATATTCACCTGTGCTTCTCCCTTTTAACTAAACAGACACTGAAATTTATGATTACTGTTGCTCATTTAAAATTCCGTTTATGTCCAGTAACCTCGAATCATGCCGTTTGGGCCGCAAAATGAATGTGCATAAATGCCTCAATGCTTCAAACTTCCGAGTTTATTAAATCTTAAGCCGAACTCTTTGACGCGTTAATCCATGGTAGAATTATTAAGACTGGAGCCAATAGGCGCCCCTGGCAAGGCATCGTACTTCTTTACCAAAGAATGATGACACAGTTGGAGCTAGAACTCGACGTTGTCGCACTCATTGCCTCATATTTATTTTTCAATGTTTGTGATCAATCACTTTGGTGTCTAGCTTGACTATTTTTACCATTGGACTGAATTCGTCGGTCAATACTGTTAAAAAGATAAAATCGTTTGAATGTCCTAATCAACGGTTTGCTTTGTTGGGCAACTGTTTATATAACTGGACCAGGAAAAACTTCATTTCAACACCTAATCAACTCCTGAGTGCTTCACGGAGCCGTTCTTTTCTCCTACGCATTTAACACACCAGTACGTGCGACATTTCATTTACTTCTCCACAAGGTGTTTGAAATATACCGCTAATTTTGTTTGTGCGAAACTAATTAGTTTTCTCCCTTCGATTAAAATTCCTTTGAAGGTAACCTTTCTTAATTCAAGCTCTTCTCTCTTTCTCTTCCTATAAATGTTTACGCTTTTATTACTCCAAAAACACATAGAGACAAAAAGCGATTCTTCATCTAGCGAACCCAATCCAAAAATCCTGAAGTCATTATCTGTAAGAATGTTTGTTGGTGAAATCAAATTCGCGATTTTGTTGGTACTCACAAACGAACACCTGGTGGCAATCGACTTAAGCCTCAACTTTGGAAAATGAGTTAATTTTGTTCTTTTCGTGAACAGATGTGTTTTCCATGCAAGCAAATCGCCGTGATTGTTGACGACTGCAGCATTTTGAACTTAAAAGTAATGTTTGATGAGTACGAACGTTTCCACTACACAATACCATGTCGTGCATCACATAATTTCAGCAGAAGTATGATACCATCATCGTTAGTGAGGTGAGGTTTTTACAATTGACCAATGTTTCGGATTATAGAGAACTCAGACTTCTACGTCTAGTCTTATATTTTAACGAGAAGAGTCAACTCGCGGCAGGGAAGCAGGGAATGAGTTTACATCGCAATTCACATCATTCTACAAAGTCAAAGCGAATTCTATTTACAAAACCGTGACACTAAGGACGCGTTCGCAACAGATAGAGTGGCTATGGGTGATAATGGATATAATGTTGACCACAACATTCATTGTGTTTGGACAAGAAAACATATCCACAGTGTGGGCATGTTTGTCCTCAATATTGTCAATCAGTAATGTGGTAAATACAGAGCTGCATATCGTATGAATGTTTTGAAGAAACCACTCGGAGATGATAACAATGGATAGTTGACACAGTTCAACGCCAGTTATGCTTATCACGTGTTCCGACTGATAACTGAGAGCAAAAACGTGTTTAATAATCCGAGCACCTTTCATCTTATTTTACGGTTGTTTTGTTATTCCCTCGAGATTCATAAGGGTTCTCATTACGCGAGCGTGACTTATCAAATCAACCTGTGTTTCACTCGCGCCACCTAAATGTGAGGTGATCTTGCACGTGAGATCGTTGATTATTTTCCTATTCATCATAGATTTGAAGAAAACTACAAAAACGCGCTTACTTTTGTTCACCAATTTACTGAACGAAATGGTTTTGAACTAGTTCTGTTCATTTAGTGCAACTAAGTTGCAATGGTTTCCAGTTTAGAGTGAATGTTCAAATGCTTTCGCTGAGCATTCCAGTTAGGCTGAATGAATTCAATATGGAATACTTACCAAAAATAATATATATCCGTTGTATCCTATTATGAACGTCACGTTGGCCTAAGTAATATTGTTTTCTAAGGAGAAGTAGGACAATGTTTGCTTATGGAACACTTCGTTCTGTTCATTCACTCAAATAGAGAAAAACAGGAAAACCATGAGAAATAAGCATTAAGTGCTTACACTAGTAGCCGAAAGCATGGGAATCGCATGTATGTGTGTGTACATTAGCAACGTTCGTATTGAAAAAGCATTACAATCGGTCCGCGTAAAAAAGGGTGAAGAGTCGAGTAGAATCAGATTTCTGTTATGGCGTTCTGAAATATATTCCAAGTATTTTTGCAAAAATCACTAGATAGATAGAAATTAGTGTGGCATGATTAGAAGAGACCCGGTAGGAAACTGTTTTTGGACTGCAACGGCATAAAGTCAGTTTGTGTGTTAGGTAATGGAAAAGTTTTCTCCAACCGTTTTGAAATTGATTTCCCCGAAAACGTAATCCAGATTATGCATCATTTTACAGTCCTTGCGGGAAATGTTTTTGTTCGTACTTAATACTATTTTACTTGTTTTGAGATTATCCTTTTGGTTATTCATTCAGGCAAGCCATATTTATGGGATATCCACATAAGTTCAAGGAAGAAAGCACTCCACGAACTTTCCGCGCTTTCAGCTTTTTTCACTACTGGCAATCAGAATACTACGAGAACCATGAAGATACTTGATAATTTTGAAGGATACAGTTCTCTATATTCGCATTACTGATGTGTTGCTTTTGATCACAGTATATGTCATTCGAAGGTGGTCACAAGAACTCGAGTGAGAACTGCCAAAGCATTTGAATCATGCATCTGTTGGAGTGTATGCTCACAGTCTATCGGTCCTAGGTAATTCACGCTTAACACATTTGCCATAATTTAGACGGCTAACTTTCGGCAGTGTCGCTCAAAGGTAAGTGTGTTGACGCACAACCCAAATGCTCACGGTTCTGGTCCTGACAGGAACAAAACGGTACGCGGGGATGACGAGTTCCAAACAGGAGGAATTATAAATTTAGTCCCTTTTGTTGGTCACCACTAAGACTAGTATCGCGTCAGTTTACTTTTTTCACTTCCCTTTATAAAATATATAATGATGCAGTTTTCTGGAAGGAATAAGTGTCCAAATAAACGGCTGCTTTACAACACTTAGAGAATAGAAAAGTCAGGCAATGGTGGTGTAATTCGAAAATGCGTCTTCCAAGCAATAGTTTCATGATAATGAATGCTTGATCACCACCCTCCAAAATCCAATCCCCTAAAGCTTAGTATTATGATGCAGCAGAAGGTTGATTGCCATCTAAGACAAAAAATTGTTTTACTCCCCCAATGAAAGTTGATTGCCACCTGGTAAATCTCCTTAAGATAAATAAACTTTCGACAAATACAACTTTCAACAATGCAAAATATTTTGTTAGTATTGCAAAATAACTAGACTGTCAAGAACGTGCTTTTTTCCTTTTTCTTTATATTTATATTTATGTCGGTTTCTTGCGCAGCTGGGGGTAATTTGCTCGAGAGGAAAGATACAAAATGATTGATTTCAGAAAGATTCTCCCAAATTACGTGAAAAGAAAGTTATATGTAAGTTATATGTAAGGTTAACGTCGCCTTTGGAAAAATATTATTTATTGCCAACGATGTTCCGCGTTGATTCGCGATTATCTCGATTGCAATGAAATCCACATTTTGCCCTGCAAACTCAACATAATCCGATTACACCATTGCCCAGTGACCTGAAAATCCACTGTCTCCATCAATTATTTCTACATGTTCCTATCAGTGCACCTGCCTTTCTAATTTAGGTAAGTTTATTGCACCAATCAAACCATAATTATGAAATAACCACGAAAGTTAATTTTAAACAAAATAATTTTGTCAACTCAGATGGTACTAAAGAGAAAAAGATCAAAAAGTACCATTGGGACATAATAAATAGACGGAAACGTTTTCGTAAATTTTGTACTACCTTGTTCCTATGAATTTGGACTCAGGGTCGCCAGAGCACTAGATAGTTAGTAGTTGTTAGTATGACAATGTTGTGGGCGCTGATCACACTCATCAAACAATGATGTTTTACGATATCCATGAAGCCAGCTACTGATGGAGCTGAAGGTAGTAGCCTGAAACATAAATTACTATTTACTGTAGACCCCGCTGCTTTATTCTTTTAAATTCTATTGTAAAATTAGGACACAAATCCGGAGAAAAACAAATGTTGAATGATTCATTAACATGCTTGTACAGATTGTATAAGGGTTTGTAGTTAGTAGGGACATATTCACAAGCTGTGTCGAAAGGTCATTCCGAATAGGGAAAGGGGAGTCGTGTTATACTGTGCCAGCTTTTGGATAAGTGCGGTCTGCATCACGTGCCGAACATACAGAACGATTCAAGCCCATAGAAAATGTCTTATAATCAGATTCAAGTCGAACTTCCGGTAGGTATGCAAACATTTGTCACATAGTGAAGATGTGTTTCCAGTTCACATGCTTTGTTTGCATGTTTAGCCGGATGTGTGCGCCTCACGAGTGTTTCATCCCACCGTCCGATGCCAACCTCCCCCCTCGCCCCTCCCCTCGAGGATAACAAACACCGGTAATCAAAAAATCGATAAACATAAATATCTAAATATAAGCGAGGATTATTTTTAAAGCAATAGAATAAATTGAAAAGAGGGAATATTCTAAGATTGGCTTTTGTTCATACCGTGTACGTAAGCCTAAGTTGAATGGAATCGATCTTGGTTGAGAGCTAGTTTGATGAATAATGTTTGTTCAAGAGATATGAAAATAAATACATCCGGGATGTGGGATTATTCGCATACATGAAGAAGCTAGTAGATGACTGCTGAGGATCGATAGAACATCTCCTAAATGCTGAAGTTTTGTTCATAAAATTCTTGCCTTTATATTGATTCATTCTAATCAAAATGAGCTAACTTTTATGATTAAAATCCACTTTTGTTGATCCCGGGTTTCATTTGAACGAAAATGGACAGCAACAGTTTACATTATACCGGCTAATATCGGTTGATTTTAGTGCGGTTTAGATCTAATCGCTGAACGCTTTTGTTTGATATCAGTTCACAACAAGTGAACTAGGACAAGGTAGAATAGTACCGAACGATAGTATGTGAACTTAGTGAGTGACTGGATTTGTGATGCCTAACGAATTCTGACTTGATATACTGTAAGCACTGAAGACTTTTTCCGTAGTGTGTCCTGTATTTAAGAGATGCAGGCGTATCCTTACCAGAGATAATCAGGCTAGTCATATTTGCAATCTTGGAGGCCATTGTTAAGCTAAATAAGTTAGGATGCCTTCCACACGCTTGCAAAGGTGGGTTAAGCTACACCGTGCATATAACAAATAACACACTCTCAGAAATTCTAACATATAATCAATGCCTTCAGTTCCATCGAAAATCTTCCTTTAAGTAATCTCGAGTGATGTTAAATAAAATCTGTTCCAAAATATATAATAACTAATCATACGTGAGATTTTCTGGTAAATGAAATGCTGCTGGTTCCAGCCAGTAAATGACTCCTCTGTTATATCTACTTGATGAACGAATTGTCAATCTGCAAGAAGTTATTTGTTGGCAGTCAATAATGATCGCTCTCAAACAATGTAGTGTTCACTTATTTACAAACTACACACTTTCAGTCTCTTTAATCTGTCTTGAATTAACTTTAGAAAAGTACAATTGAATTTTCCAGTTTTTCCTTAACCGTTTCAAGGAAATCCAGGGCTGAAACAACCGATAAAATAATCACTAGTTGTGAATCGGCATCTTTCCAATCACCAAATCGCAATGTGGCTATCCTTTATCAGAAGCCGATAAATTACCCAGGGCTACAATTGATACATCTGTGATAGACCGTGCACAAAAATTAATTTTCTTTTCTTTTCTGAAAGATTTGTCTCCAAATGTCCTAACAAAAAAACGGATATTATGTTTTGAAAAACGGTTTGATTTTTACTCGTATAAGTGATTAAAGACCAAAAATGAGGGCCAAAGACGGGGTGCACGGTACAAATGGCCTCATTGCTACAAAAAGTATTTAAAATTATTTCTAGTGGAAACCAAAGAATTCAAATACATCGAAACATCAGCATGCAACGTCATCGACCTTGTCTGTGCTTCCAATTCACTTCTCCCTCACAATACATGCAGCTGATTAACCGGACTGTATTCTAATATCGTTTTTTTAGATGCATGTGTAACCCACACCAAAGAACATTAGTAGTGCCTGATGCCTCTTAATAAATGGATGAGCTAATCCGAGCTTGCTTCTCTTAAATGTGATTAAGATATAGCCATATTTGCGGGTAGGTGTTCGTAATACTTTATACACGCATTGTACGACGTGGATAATAATGGACCTTAGGAATGCACCCACGAAACTAGGACTATTAGCATATCATTCTTTAATAATTGAATCAAACACTTATGTGAATTCCACCGATTTTCATGCTGGTAAGCGTGCATAATAATGGCCCTAATTTAGCCAATGTCCGAGATTTCTCATGCTGAATGAGACCTGATTAAAAGTATCTTCTATATCGAACGAAAAGATGTCATTGTATTATATCAGCTTCGAGGTAACTAGCCACGGAGGGCTGAATTTCGAATCTCAAATCAAATTCTATAGGTGCCTACTGCGTTTTGCCCCTGCTCCGGTGAGCATGAATGTTGTCATTGTGTTTTTGGATAGACTCACTAACATGCTGAATGAACTATTTCTCTTTCATTTCTAATTAAATCAATACATGTACGTGTATGTCACTGGTACAATCAGGAAAATAAAATCTTGAGGAAGAAAGAATGTAAATTCCGCAATCAGACTGGAAATTAAATCCGGCGGTTCGGTTGTTTGAGTTAATTCGTGAAGTACAATCTTCACAAAGCATACGAAGTCTTTCGTTCATGCCAAGGGTTAAAGTGAATTATAAAAAAAATATCTTGATTGTATTTGAACATTGCAATCAACTGAAGTATGAAACTGCTAACTATGAGTTCATTCTGTAGGATTCCTTAACACACTTTTGGACATTTTGTTTATCATAATCTCCGTCCTTGTATGCACATGTTCAGCGCAGATATCAACATCACTATTCTCGCTGCTCCTTCTTTGAAATTAAAATACTTTACTACTCTGTCTTCATGTTAATTGGCTAACTGGTTGGGTGTAGGTATACATATTCTTGATTTAGTCTATATCAGACTCCAATTTAATGCAAGAAATTCGCCAACTCATATCTTGGGAATCCTATCAAAAAGAAGTCATTCATCAGCGCATTGATAACACCTCACAATGAAAAAGTAGCACTATTATTTGTTTCACATGAATGAGATGTCAACTTTCGCTTGAACAAAGCAAAACTGTACTTTATTGTCTAACACATTATAGCCAACTTGTAAACAGCCTGACAAATGTGAGTTGAAAAAATGTGTACAAAATCTTCAAGGTGCTAGGGTGTTTTTAGTTAATCTTAACACAAACTAACATGACAGAACGTGGTCATGGATAGTTTTTTGTTTTCCGTTTCTGTTTGGTGCAAGGTGAGTACTTTTTGGTGGGGAAACATCAATTACCAAAAACTATAAATTTGACGTTCATTAAAACAAAGTAGTATAAACACCAGGATGTGAACAGATTGATGAAGGAATAAAGTAACTTACTATGCTATTCGGACGCGTCTACTTTTACTTTTAGATTTAGTAGAAAAAATGGACCATGGGCTACGGTAATCAATGACCGTTGTCTCTATTTTCAATGTACTCTTTATCATCACCGTCGATCAAACTTCAAAATCCTGTGCTTCCAAAATAACATTATATCGGTTCCCGATAACAGAACCAAAGTGGATGCCATTAAGCACGCAATTTTGGAGAATGACTGGCGGCAGAGTGAACTTTCTACTATCTACTGATACCGTCTTTTGTGTGCGTCTGTATTCTCATCAATTTCTACCCGCCACTCTAAGGTAGATGAGAGGTTTATCGGAAGAACGCCATTATGATGAATCCGCTTATTTCTCACCAATCAAATCCCGAGTGAATAAACAAAGACGATCTTAATTTTCAAGCAACAGTTACTCACGTTTTTAAAATGTTTGTTCACTTCTTTATTTTGCCTGAAGGCTATCATTGTTGAGAAGAACACGGTCTCACTGAACAAGTATCATCACACGCAATGACACCAAAAAGATTATTACTCAGTGAGAAAGCTTACCGAAAAAAATGTTCTCTGTGAATCTCAGTTTACAATGCTAACCTGATCATAAAATGAATATATCGAAAGTAAGTAATATACGTCCTTTGGAAATTATCGCTAAGTTTGACAAGAAGTGGGTAAGGGAATTTTCCAAATGAAAAGTTTCAGTATAGACAACAGATGTTATCAGGCCCGACCAGTTCATGATACAAAAAATGCGCTTGTATAAGTCAATAAAATATCCTTCAAGTCAAACATGTATGCTAGGCTTCGAGCCACTATCGGAGTCCAGAATTCGCAAATACTAATAGATCTCTTCCGGTTTAGTGCACAGAAGGTGGTAAAATTGTTATCCTAAACAATAGCAAAACCTAAAGAATAATTCAAAATACATTTGGAGCAAAAACCACTCTTTAGCACCGTCGGAATTCCAAACGTAGGCATTGATAACCCTGATGTCCGCGAAAAGTGCTCATTGCACTTTATTTCAGTTTCTACCAAAAGGGATGAGTAAAAGAAACCTGTGATTAAAGTAATTCAAAAAGGACCTCAGTCGGGATCTTCGAAAAGGAGTGTAGTGGTCCCGGATTATCTTGAAGACTGCGTCTTGAATTAGTTTATACATTGACAAACGTTTGATCAATGTTAGGGACTAGTCGAGAAACATCGGATTTGTAGATGATTGAAAATTATCAATTATAGCTGATTTTTGCAATTGTAGTTACCGCTCCACGAATTTTGTGCTTTTATGTGCTTATATGCTTTTGGATAATGAAAGGTTAATGTGCAATAGTTAAATATCCATATGGCGCTTTTAGCTAGGATGACCAGAGTTAGGATTCAAAGCTTTGTAGGCCGCAGGGTACAAATAATTCGACTTCGGAATAATCGATAGTGCTGTTATATATTTTCCATAATACTTGGTTCCATACAAATGCGTGCAGTTTTGCTCCAATTAGCCATACTAATTATTGTTGGTTCCACTTCAGAGAAATATTGTTCACCGACTCTGAAATGCTATTTTTGACGCAATCTGTTTATGCTGCAGTGTTACTCTGTGCATTGTAAAACCAGCAGATTTGAATTCGAACTCAGTGTGGCTAATGATAACGCATTCAATCAAAAAATCATTCTGCAGTGAAGTCGTTGAATATTGAGTATGTCTGAGATTGTGGAGAAAATACTAATTTTGAACTGGTAGCCTCGATAGATCAAGTGGATGTGAGAAAGTCAGGCACCGTTTCAAATAGTACTAAAATGCTATCCAATTTGTTGGCAGATTCCCAAACATCGACAGATAAGCATTCTTTGCCACGGATATTCGATGTGGTCTGCACGGAACAAAATCAAGAAAAATCATCTTCCCAATAGTGAAAAAGCATGGTTCTTTGAGGAAACGCTAGTTGCCGTTTTCTCATACACGGCTCCACTCCCATTTTTTTTCACATTCGTTTCCACTGATTTATTGCATTAGTTAAGTCGAAACATCATTGGCATTTTGTCGTCATCCGGAAAAATGTTGTATACTATAATGCATTGTGGCACCTGATAAATGTACAATTAGAATGTAGAGTTTTGCGCGGATAGATAAACACTTCAGTCATGACTGAATGACTTTTTAAGAATATGAAGCCACGTCTACTGTATCACAGAGAACGGATATAAACCAAGTAAATCTTACTTCCCCTCGAGGTATTAGTATTGTTCAGAAAAACTAAAGGAGATAAACCACTTTGTACTGTAATGATTATTTTGTAATTTAACTGGCGCCAGAGGCACTCAGTTCAGTGGAACTAAGAATCGATGAGTTGAGATTAGTATTAAGATTCGTAAAGCTGCAATTCATTTCAACCATATAGTTATTTTGTTTCCATCAAATTATGCATATTCGTTGATATGACGTATCCCGCATATGTACTTCGATGAAGGAATACCCCAAAACAAAATATGATATTTTGGGGCATATTTTCGTGGAAGTCTGAATCATTGGTTTCCTGAGGAGAAAAGCCCAAAACCTATATGAACTACATTGATGCACATAGGGTCTTCCATGTAGTCAGCTGGAGAAATATGATCAAACAACTATGTGGCGATTATTCGAATGATGATTTTAGAATCTGAAAACAGCAACGGCAAGCTCCGTCTCATTATGGCTGCACAAACTAGACTATTCTGAATAATTCATTGATTCGTTCTGGTGTCGTACTTTGTGAGATCCCTTGTTATATCCTCACCGAAACCTAAAAAGATACACTCGTATCACCGATTCCGACTGACTACCAACTAGGAAATACAATGACCACCTCTGATATATTTTCGGCGACTAATTGTTACGTTGACCTGCGTCTCTATCGTGACATTTTCTATTTTATGGTTCCTACAATAATGTGTACTAGGTCATCTGTCAATGGATTAACAAAGGTAAAAAGTGTTTCCTTAATGTTACAACAATCGTGAAGGAACCTTACACAAGGATGATATTAACATAAACAGAACTCAGATAAAACTAGCAAACAGCTCATTTAAAGTCTGCTTTTGGCAAACCCAGCCGGAAAAAATTGTTGACTGCTATCCGATATTACTGAAATGACTCGAAACTTGCTTCCCGTTGGTGTGTACACCGAAATGAAATCTGAACTCTTAAGATGCTTTGATCAAACGTTAAACACCATTATACATAATATCATTTGTATACAGTCTGCTGATGCTTGGTTCCCAGCATCACTTTCTCCAACACTGACTATATTAGTTGTAAGTTGGCCAAGAATTTCAGTCCTGAATTGTTTGGAATTGTTTCGTTCACAGACTGCCAGCAATATGAACCTACAAGTTGTCTCTGAAAGAACCGAAAATTCAGTGGCGGTAAATGATTTACCAACTAAGAACCGTTGCCACGAAAACACCTTTTTGCACATACTGTCTTCAGAAAAATGTAACGTCTTGGGCATGTTCTTGTTTTGCGTCTGATAGCAAAGAATAATTCGGTTAGCAAAGTGCAATCTTTATCTTCAAAATGAAAATCACAAAATGATCTCAAACATTTTCAGTGCTTGTAGAGAGAATTTGGACTAAAATTCTAAAATTCAACGGGTCAATCTCGTTATCCATAGAACGTTGTTTTGCATTCGCGAACAGTGAAAAAACAATTTGATGTGAGTAGTGAACGTTAATGAATGAAACAACAAATTGATGTATACAAACAAATATGTATGACTTCTTTCTCAAAACAAATCCATAAAATCGGGTCTCGGGAACACAAATGTACGATTTTGATGAGTCAAGCGCCAGATTTTGATACTTTCAACGTAAGTTCGGAATCTGCCAAACAACATTTCGAGCTTACAGGGACACCAATCTTCAAATTACACGTGAAATTTCCTACCCTGGCTTACTTCGAAAAGTGAATTTATGTTTGCTGTCATTTCTGAAACTGTTATCATTATTCCACTTTAGCCTGCAATCGACGCTGCTACTCAGTAGACCCGATTTGAAAACTACGGTTTATTACATGTTCAGACAAATCTTCAAAATGTATTCATAGAGTATCAACGTTGCATGATGACAAGGTAACCTGGATTGTGATTCATCACATTTTGAGTGAATGTTTCTTGTTTGTTTAACAAAACAACCAAGACACCGGGTCGGATCAATACGCTTCTTTGCGATAGTGGAAGTTTTGCTCGTAATATTTTCAATTTGGTCAGGTATTTGACTAATAGAGTTTGTCATGGGTCATGTGTGGTTCCCAAGAAAAACTAGGTTTCGGGTTGATCGGAAGTGGGAAGACTGACATCTAGTAAGGATCATCTCCAGGTCTGGAACTCAGTCGCACGGCAACCATTGCAGGTAAAACCATCAGATAAATGGTTTTGTTAATGAAACAAAAAACAACGAACTAGTGCAACGAAATTTCCCTCACATTTATTTCCTAAACAACGAAGGGTATTGCAAATTGTCTTTTCCAAATACTGGACATGTGATTGAATTGCGTGCACACGAGATGGCACAACTCATTTTTGATAGCCTGATGCGGGCGGGGGTCACGTGTCGCGTGTTTCAGCGCTAGGGTTATGACTTGGTTGGAAACACTTCAAACCTGTTTACAGGTCAAATGAGAGTAGTGGAGAATTGGTATCGATTGCGTGATGAATTCTCATGTAAATGAGGCGTGAGCTGACTTTGTTGTTTTGACTTGGTCAAAAGGTTTGTAGCGTGTTTGCGTTCTAACTGGGAGGTCCCAGGTCCTTCCCCAGTTGAGCCGACAAATCCGCATTCTAAATGCGATCCAACTGACCTAAAACAGATGTTCAGTGCTTCCAATCTTCTCAGCTGACGCTTCATCAACTGGACGAATTTGTCATACGTTTCCTTAATATTTGTGCATGGATAAATCGATTGTCTTCATGTTTATTCATCATGTTTTCCTAATCCACTGTCAAACCTCATAGGTAAGGAATAATTCTTATTATTCGGAAGGATTCATCAAAATTATGCACATTCAAACGCGTGAGCATTTTATCTTCTTTACCCTTTATTCACATTTGGAAACCTCTTCAAGAGAATAGCTGTTACGAGGAGTTTAGTGGAGTATAAGTGAGAGCGGTCACCTCCAACGTTTTGCGGAATTATTGTAAATAGTACTGAGGGACTAGAAGAAAAAAATTAAGTGAAACCCTTGATTCAGATGTACTCATGAGATCATTTCATGGTTGCGACTTCCCCAAAAAGGAAGCTGCTGATCACATCATTGATAACGATAGTTTTTGTGTCAGATAATAATCTAAGCGGACATCAGTAGTATGAGTTCCCGCTACAAAGTACATTCCTCTGTATGATCACCTATTGAACTTCATATGTACCGTTAAAAGTCTGATGGAACTTTCCAATCGCATTCAAAAACTGCGGGCCCCATTCATAATTAAACCGTAAGTCTGATTCCGTCTATACGACTAAATGTTTGTAAGAAGTATTTTCGCGCTGGGGTTAGTGTGGACATTTCCGATTGAAAGCATTTTATCTATGTTGCTATGCTAATGTAATGCGAAGACCACCAGAAAGTATGAGCGGTTTTAGAAGTCATTGGAAGCATGTATACACTGAGTCGTTCGCACTTTAACGCCAAAAACAAAGCAGAAAATTATATCCTGACTAGAATGACACCGGCTCCAATTGTGCAGCACGAACAATCCACATTGATAATGGGATCAAATGTGAACACTCGGTCAATTTATTTGCAATTATTTATCTGTGTTAAAGAAATGGCAGATCAATGTAAACTAAGAACCTGTAACCAGAATGACCTCTGTCAAGTACCTGGGTGTCACCATTGACAGAAAACTTCATTGTTCTAAGCAAACGAACAATTGTAAGAGAAAACCTAGACGCCTGTCTTTTCAGTTGCGCAGACTCCGACAATTATGAACCCCACAGAGAGTCCTGTTCTCTTTCGTTCATCCATGCGTTTCACCCGTTCTACTCTTCTGCCCTCCTGGAGTGTTTCCCGGTCCTTTAAAACCAGACTTCAAAATAATTTGCCTTGGTTTAGTGATCATCAGTCGTGCATCAATAATCCTGATCGATTCACTAACCACAAAACTGATTGATGATCACATCAACTCTTGTGCTAGATTTGCCCATAACATTTTAGATTACCCTCTTAATCCACTGCATCCCGATCTATCATCTTGTCGGTCTTATTCGACAACAAGCTCCCCATTTCGGCACCTACCCTTGCGCATTAACATTTATAAATATTCCCATGTACCCTACCTGGCCCGACTCCTAAGGAAAAGGGAACAGGTCGCAAACGAATTACGTCAGAAATTTTGTACTGAAAACAAACTTCGTAAACATTCTTTGCCTTGCATGTTATATGAAACCGTGTATTTCATTCCGAGTGATGAACAGTGCACTTTTTCAACTGTAAGCATAGAGGCTCACACAAGTAACACCAATACAATTACGAACACCCGAAGTTGCTCAACGGATACTGTGAAAGGATCATATTGTTTGAAGTTTTTTATGTTCTTTTTAATTACATATATAGAGTCTAAACCCATCTATATCATGAAATTGCCATAACCAACCTAAAGAAATTTTTCTTTATACATCCTGAAAAATTAGAGAAAACGTCGGCATCGGATCAAAAAGTCATCCAAAAACAATATATTCTCACAACTGAATAACATTTGCTTTCTTGATGAAACGATGTTCTTATTCAGTGTTCCATCAACGATAAAATATTTCTACTCTGTGTCACATCGGTTTTGACCGAACAGTAGTGTTAGAATTCCAAAAGACGGGGCAGGTCGAAGATAGTTGTTTATTGAAGATTACAGATGGGACATCACTAATTTGGCATGTATAACACGGAAATCTCATCAGAAACATACCATCGCAGTTACTGGCCCGAAAAGGAGTAACGAATGTAGTAATCGATAGTTATTCTCTGGGATACAGCACTTGGTCCTAGGTGATCTTGTTAATTTTTGATCGTTGAAATAAACTGTTACTTACTTATGTTACCTACTACTCACAAATGTGAGTAGCACATCACAACAGTGGGGATTCTTCTTGTCCAAAGTAATTGAATACAAGAATGAAGGTCAGTCTGTTTTAATACTGACCATTGTGACTGAGCAAAAGTTAATTATCTTCGATTTTGTTAAAATGAAACTGTAGTTCAGAACATTATCTTCACATTTATCTTTAAACACAAAATAGTACCCACTGTTCCACTTGAGCTAGAGATTTGAGTTAAGAATTATGACTCCCCGCCTCGTTTATTCATCCTGTTTTGAGCGAGATCAATGAAAGGAAAAAGGGTTTTGATATTTAAACTGGTGTTGTATTTCACATTGTTTCCAATAAACCGGTTATGGGGTTATTTCGAATGCACAACTAGAAATTGGTTAGAATGCCTCAGTGTCAGCAGGTCAAATGAACAAACCAAGACTCTGTAGTGTTCAGATTTCTGATCCAATGCAGTATTTGCTTTAAGACAACAATAAAAGAACATTACTTAGAAGAGAAAAAAACTGAATAGCGTTTCTGCCGATATGTCTGCAAACCTATGTATCGTCCCGTGCACGTTCGCATGATCTTAAATCATATTGATCCGTGGCAATATCATTCCTAAACATACATTCAAAAACGAACTTTAATCGCATTTTTTCCGCATCGTTAATCCACTTGTTATTTCGTAACTTTCTAAAGAGGCCGGTAGTAATTGGAATAAGAAAATGTGCGTGTTTGTTTATCTGGGTTACCGATGTGCTTAATCCCCTGATGAGGTCTATCACACTGCTTGTCAAGGTTATTCAACTAGGTCAGCGTATCTGAATTCATCCTTTACTATTACCTAAGGGGATACGATTATGACCGTTAAGTTTTGCTATCGTTCACATGAGATAAAGAAAACGTGATTCTCCTCAGGAATAATTCTTCATTTTAGGAAAATACAACCCTCAAGCTAAATAGTTTTTCTGAGTAAACGAATTAGCTCCTCGTTGTGCAAAGTTGACTAACATTTCGCACGCCGAACTGTTGACCGTGTCCAAAATTTACTCCACTTTATTTACTGATAGTACGAACTCCACACTTTTGGTTAGCCATGTTTGAATGCTGGGTGCCGGTTACATAATGGAAACTGATACACACTCTGCATTTATGCATTGATCAGCATGTGCGCTGGAATAACAACTCGTCAAGATTTGATTCTCAATTACTGCCATCGAGTGTCACAGTTCTTGAAAACTCTTCGCCGATCGACATTTTGTACACGGGATTGTGAAACTAAGAACTATTAGTGAATTCTGTTCCTTGTATTTTGAACTACAATGTGGAAATATCAGTCTGTGTTAGTTTGCCGTTGATACTTTCCGTCCACTGAATACACCGAATATTTTTATTTCACCGTGGGCTAGAGCACTTGCATCAGCGCAGAGAACAAAGTTGGCGGTCATCACGGTATGATAAATCGTTTCCGGTAAAGAGATCTGAACTGGGTGATCATTATCGCGATAAAGAACAAACGTGCCTCCTGTGTGGACTCTGTTTGTTGCTTCAGAAAATTTCTAGGTTCATTTTCAATACAGGTCTCGTGTATATTAAATTAATCTTCCCTACAGAAGTATAACTTTGTGAGGAAAATTTATGAATACTTGCTTTAGTTAATAATTTGAGAATAAATAAAAAAGTGATGAAATATGTTTCAAAGACCTTCGCCGCGTTGAAATTATTTTAGCTTCTACATATTTTACACACTGAATAGACTCAACTTCATCGCTCATTCACAGTTTAAAATGAATCAAATGTTCACACTAGTATTCTTACTGATAAAGGTGTGTAGTTTTCATTTATTAAAAAACATTTAGTTTCACCGCTATGGCAATGAAAACCGAAAGATTCTTTATTTCAGATACATGCATTACATTTACCATCTTTTACGTTAGATTTACAGTACTGAACGATTGTGATGCACTAAAATATTTTCATTATAATCAAACGGAGTTTCATTGTATTCATCATCTTTATTAATGCTTCAGGCATGGACAATAATTTATATATTGTCTACTTAAATCTACGGAGTTTCTGGGCAGCAGGATTGCCAAATAAACGTGCATGATCTTGGTTGCCAAGACTGAATGATCTCAACATGAAAACGAAAATGTTTATCAAGTATGACAACGCAATATTTTCTGAAAAGAACGACTCAAGAATTATCCAACGTTATTTCCATAAACCATCGCCATCTCTTTTATCTGTTATAAGACATTATTTTATCTAATATATAATACATTATAGGAACTCTATTGAATAACCAAAAAACTTATTTCACAACCTGGAGAAATTGCAATAAATAAGGTCTCACAATAATATTCTATGTTTGATATCCAACTCAAAGATTTCGAGAAACACTACATCAATCTAAGTCAACCTTGAAATCAAGGTTATTTTTGTGGACTCATCTGGGCAGAGATAAATCATGGTCAGCCTTGTCGGTGAACCTCAGTCAAAGGCATCATGAACAGTGGGAAATTCGCATCAGTAATGATGAAAATGTTTTCAGAATTCCATTAAAAAATCGTGTGGAAAAGTTGTCGTTTTCCAGGATAACGCTCCGCCTCATGCTTCACGACAGTTTAGTAAATTTATTTAGTCAAGGAATCTGGTTCACTTATTATTTACTTTCAGACTTCAGAACAGATGCGCGACTCTAAGGTTCAGTTCATACAATTTCCCCCTAATAGCCCGAATCTCAACATCGTTGAGAATCTGTTTTCTGTTCTGAAAAGAGAGTGGTCAATATGCTACCTACAGTTTGGACATTGGAAGCAAAAGTGCGATACGTAATGGAGCACAAAATATGAAATGACCTCATAAAAAAGTTGGTAGGTTCCATGCTGAAGAGACTCTAAAAAGTCCTAAAGAACAAAGGCAGACAAATCGACTATTAGTGTACACCGATGTTAAACCTTAATTATTATCAATGTAGATTTATTTTTAATAAAAGCCGTTTCATTCTCTTTAGTTACCTCTTAACTAATCATGGTCTAGGTCAACAACTACTGAAGAAATGTGAGTATCCGCTACATTCTGAAATATTCTATCTGCTAAATATAAACGATTCAGGAAAACCACATCTGTAAAGAGTCATCAAAACATATTTATTATTATTTGGAAAAAACATTTACTTTAGTTTAAATTCTGTTGTATATAAGAACCCTCAAGTGTTTCATGGGGGACCCGTTCCTTCAGTTTCGATTAGACCTGTAGTTCTACATACATGACAATTCAAGCAAATGAGCGTAGTCAATAAAGTTTACACAACCTTTCAAATTGGCCCACTGGATGCTCACAACCTACATAAAAATGTAATCCATTCCAGGACAACGGTGATACAACGCGTAGTATTGATGAGCTCAGTTTAAATTAGTTCTACCGGCATGCTGTTCAGAATCAACGTGCCCAAGGTGAGTAACTCTCCTTAATCCAGGCAAAAATACACACTCAATACCCCCACTGTATCTGAAATGGCAAGACGTAAAGCTATTTGTGCTCACAGTCATTGGCAAATTGTCTGTGGAGAGGAATTCTGAAAGATAGTCAGTCCAAAGCTGTATCTTTTATTCCAAATTGCTGATAACAGGTACCTGTGGGTTAAGTGCAAAAAACAATTATCTATAAGCGAAATCATCAAAAACGTTTATATATTGAAACAAAAGTTATAATATAAGTTTACTTAACACTGGTTTAGTTCCATTCAATAAAATAATATCTATTTTAACCATCAGGTAATTCAAATTCTATGTGAAATGGATTCGTATAACTGAGCCTTTTTTATTCATTATTTGTTCAATGTATTCTTAAGCAGGGAGTAGGTTAATTCGCTAATTTGATCTTCTCGCCAGGATCACAGAATTGCAGTTAGCTTTGTTGAATCACGGTAGTGTTGCTCACTCAATTTCGAGCACCATCACACACGTTGTTGGTTTATACTTCACATCCATCGCCTAGTATTGATGTTATGCCGGTTTCACATCGTAACCTTTTGAGTGACTTATTCAAAATAAAGGAATACAAAAAATGGAAAATTACTAATTGAAGTTCTGAATACGTACCTTTCACAGTTAGTGTCAAACCTGACACTGTTGTTTGGCAGAGCTTGCGAGACATAACTCCAACGGCTTGGCTGGAGACACTCAATGATATATACAAATCGGAAAAGCGTTGATATACGAGCCAAAAAGCTGTCTTTCGTATAATGCTTTCATTTGACTAATTATATCAACATTACTGATGGAAGCCACCAGCGTAGCGCCTCTCCTATTTGAACTATTCATTCGGAACTGAACGGAATAAAATTTTGGGTAAAGTGCATCTTTCCAATGGGTCAAAGTGTGGATGCTTGTCGTTAGATGATTAGATGCGCACAAACGTTTGCTCAAAATTCACTCTCTTATGTAAACGTTCAGTACTTTTTGGACCATTTCTACCAGAGATTATTATGTCACAGCTTTTAGTTACTCTGAAACGTTTACCATAATTATTTCTATCAGAAGAATTATAAAATCAGTATTGAATGTAAACTGAATAAAATTGTGCTACTATATTTTTCCCTGTTGTATGCAGCAGATTTATCCATTTGAAAAGTATATTTGGATGATATTAGTACAAATCGTTCTACTATCTTTTGAAATCAATAATCCCTAGAACAAATCCCATTGTTGGTGGATACATTTTGAATGCTCACCTCAATTCCACATTTTCCCCCAATGAAGTAAATTATCACCATTCAGAGGGCGGGTCATTCTCCTAATTTTGGCGATAAAAAATTGTAATGTCATCAGGGGTCATCGTTTGTCATTTTTCATAAGCAGGAATTAGGTCTGATTAAAAAGAAAAGGTTAGAAGAATACTTTTCTGAGTAGCTTTTTTGATTATCACATGTCTTACGGCACCATGCCGTATATCAATATACACGACAGTCACCTTATTTGTTAGCCGCTTTTAGAAGTCGATGGATGAGTTACACGAAAAATACGAATGCACATGCGCATCGCCTCATCTGACAATATTCTGTGAATATTGCTCTAATAATGGTAAATTTATTGTTAGCATGACTATTGTATTCATTCGAAATCATAGAATATTGAAGAAGTGTGATGTCAAACGAGTTCAAAGTTCAACTAACGTGATTTCCTATTGCGAATTGTTCCTATTGCGTGTAAATAATGCTCAGTTCAGAGACGCAACTGCTGGCATTATCATGTTTTCCATACTTCTCTAAAGCCAGGTAGATTAAATTAGCCATGTCAGTCAGATTACATAAATCGAATTCGCAACCGTATTTTTTGCTGCTTATTTCTTTTCGGGTATCCTCAAACACAAACTTATGGTGGAACCAGATTCATTGGCAGGGATGATGATTGAGTTTCAATAAAACATCATTTAAGCAGAAGGAATCACGGACGGTGGTCACAAAAAATCGTACATCAACTAACGGCAATAAATTTGAAACAATGCAAGAGTCAGTGTCAGACTTCAGTAATGATAGATATTTCTACGAATGACCCAAATAGATAGCAGTTATCCTTTCGATGTGTAAAGTAAACGAAGAACACAAGTAGATTCCTTGAGCAAAACCCCAAAGAAAAGCGTCCTGCTCCAAACGTGATCATCTGACGAACTGCGTGCATCGGAAATTCAAGGGGGTATGATCACAAACATTTCCTACCAAACAGCCTCCATTAACACTAAATATTCATGGACCTCTTCTGAAGAGGCAAAACAGAGATAAATGTCCAGTTTGCATGTTGTTTATGAACTCACCTTCATTTGTAGTGACATCTACATCTGCAGGAGGAATGATCATCTGGCACAGCAGATGCCCAAACACATTCCAGAATGGTCAGCACGGTTAATGACGCCGTAAGAGCTCAGAGGTTATTCTGAAAAGAGAAATCCGGGCTCATTTCTTGACAGTTGGATATATCGCAGTCCAGTTTTCGTTTAAGCTTTTATTAAGTAAAGCGATTCCCGGACCGTTGGATTTCAGTAAAGTGAGCATCGATTATTTTTCTACAAAAGGATTTTATACAAACAGTCAAATCAACGTGGGACTGGTTCAAAAACTAAATCTCCCTCCCTTGACTGTTGCCAGTTGAACCAAAGTAGTTACCATAACTGGCTTGTAGGAATTCCAAGTTGTTTTGCACTCTAGCGTCTGAAGGAATTGAAAGAAATGTTCACATCTTGTGGAATTTGTCTTCCCACAGTTATAGCACAGGTTTGCGGGACGTGCACATTTCAACCTGTATAGCTACTGCGAAATTGTTTAGATAGATCTTATGTAGAATTCAAACTCAAAATAAATGAACCGAAACAGCGGTTTAATACCATAGAAAACAGCGTGGCAAACAATCAGGAATGAGTATTTTTCTGATAAAATCAATTAGCACGCAGTGTTTGTTTCGTGTATTCTTTCACATGAGATATGCATCAGTGATCCCATAGGAGTATGATACGTGTGATACGTGCAACCAACTACCAATTATGCACGTAAAATTGTTTCATTCGCTTTTCTTGCCATTTAAGTGATGAATGGGATATAAACGGGGAGGAAAACTAATGGGAATAAATGCTTTTAAATGCTTTTTCCTGGCAGCCGTCATCAGATAAGATAGTAAACTATCTGATGTATATAGCAACCTTTCGAGCATAAATGAAGAAATCAATAGACACTGTGAATCACAGAACACAAAGACGTAATCGATAGAATGCATTGCGTGCGTTTTGGGTGAGATACGAGTTGATAACATTTCATGAGCAAATTAAAGATGACCAACAGGTAGGCTACTTCAATACCGATAAATGAAAGTTATATCGATGAATGTGACCATGAAATATGACTATGAACTGCAATTCTTTCAAAGCAGCGATCAAGGATTTCCTTCATTGATCCATTGTTTGGATATTTTTGCAATTTTCGAAAGATAATAGTCATGGAGCATTTTGATTAATTATATGAACAGTTAATTGAACGTAATCAGCGACTGGTAGAAAAGTAGAAGACTTCCGATTTCAGTCGGCATTCATTATCACGTCTATTTTGTGGACACTTTATAACCGGTACATCCAGGCCATCCAGTTAAATGAAGAATATATCACTGCACAGAACAGGCTCTAATCAAACATTTCAATGTGAGTTACCGTCCAGAAAATTAGGCCTCATTGTTGGCACCATGATCTCAGATCTAGTTATGTGAAGTATGATAGAAAAATCTGTTGTAAGTAGAAACACGAAAGTCGCTCACCGAGATACGAGTAGAGTTCTCTAACAGGTCATATCATTTGGGCGTTATAGAGGATTAAGTTTGATTGCCCGATAGCCTCCTTTTTGAGGAGCAACGTTATCCAATCAGCTGAAGGTAGCTCTCTATCTTTCCGGTCTACGCCTTCAGTACTGTATACAACACGGCATTTATTGCCCAAAACACGAAATTTCATTTAGCTAAGACAATGCAATGGGAAGCATATTATCTTAAAATTAGCTAGTTTCAGAAAGACAGGACTGAGGGCACTGCGTCATGAAAAGTTGAACTCTAATCAACACACTACAAAAGTGACATAAAGGTGATAAAATTGAAACCCACAACTCCTAAAGCTAACCCAGAAGCCGAGCCCATGATGTGTTTCTCTTTCCACAGTTTGTTCTTCTTTTAGAGAAAAGGAAAAGCTAGTTCCACAGCCAAAAGATGGCTGTTCTTATTTATTTGACCTTTTTAAAGGCATGCAATAAACACACTGCAGAGGAATCAACAAGTCAGCAAGAAGTGAGGCTCCTTTAACCTTTTGTGGTTCTTCATTCCAAGTCCTGGGGCTAAGGTTTCCGGTTTCCATGACGGAATAACAGGTTTTCGTGACTATGGGTTTTCTTCGTCTGCTGTTCACCAGACAAATGTGCTTAATAATAAAAAATGTCACAATGACACGGCAATAGTCACACAGTCCGGACTAGTCAGTCCGCATGTTTGTACTCAAATGAAGTCTCTCACAATATAACGATTGTTGATTTGGGGAACATTTGAAGTACGTCTGGGGTGATAAATCCGTTGCTTACCTCAGACAGAATGTTTCGTGTGAGATTGACTGGAGCCAATGTTGCCACAAGAGTTGACATGGCTAGAACAAAACTGTTGAGCAATAAAAATAGCGAAACCTGTGCCCAGTGTTAGTCGATTGGTTGATTGGATATGTGATGAAGTCTGTGAAGTTTGTTTGATCAAATATAGCAAAGATGTATAGTGTGATCGTTGAATGCTTAACAGAAAAGAAAGAAAAACTGCCAATGAAAACGTTAAGGAAAGTTTATCTCGCGATGGCATTATCTTTTTCCTTGAGATTCTGATTTGATGCATGTGATTCTTTGATAACATGGAGGAAATTTCATGTTTATTCTGCTCGGGAACTTGACAGAATTTTCATTGTTTGATTTTAATTTTGTTTCGTGGTTATTTACCATGTAGTTTGCATTAATGTTAGTATTATTTGCAAAGAACCTTTTAGTGCTCTCTTGGTGCAATATCTTTTACTAAACATTACGTACACGATAAGTGGACGGAAACGGATTCAAGACTACAGGGGGTCGTACTTCGTTGGGAGTATTCTCAGCTCGCAATTCGGTGGTCCCATCGTTTCATTTAAAATGAATACTCAAAGAGAAATTACCTTATCGACGAGTTCAAAATGACCGTTAACGGCCATTGCAGGGCTGTAAACCGGTATCTTTGAGTGAATGATCACGAGATTGTATGTCTTCTTTAAAGGATAATATCCTAGTACCGGTGGTCGCACAAGACCTTCTATTAAACTGTTTTGACCTTTAAGTTTGATCATAAACCGGCACAGTTGGCACGTACTTTTATTGTTCAAAACGACTTATTGGTGGCTAGCATTTTCCGTTCACAATCCCAGGTTCCGATCGGTTACGCGGTTCATTGTGAACGTAAGTATACCAAGCATGTTTAATTTTAGAAAGAATGTGCACACTAAAGCCCTATTGTCCCGGACACTTATTCTCTTATCCAACGGCGCCAGAATGTGTCAACCAAAAGTTTGCTTTGCCTCCATTGCCGGGTGTAACGAGCTCGCAGATCAACCGGATCCCCTGTGGGTTCCATGACTCCTCTCATTAACAGGAGGCTATTGGGTGTGAGAACTTCTAGGTTACCCGTATCGATGTAGACGGGTACTAGGGGGCGGTTGTTGAGGATCCTTTCGACATCAGTGAGATATGTGGGTAGCGTTTCGTCCGTTAGAATCTGTTCTCGTGACACGGCACTTAAGATCCTGTGTACAAAACGGATTACTCTCTCCCATACACCACCCCGGTGGCTAGCATATGGTGGATTGAAATGCCACTCTATCTCTTTCAACTGCAATTCCTTCCGAATCCGACTACCATCCGTTTCTTTAAAAAACTTCCGTAATTCCAATTCCGCACCGACGAAATTCGTCTCTTAATCACTGTAGATTTGTTTAGGATGTCCTCGTCTACTCACAAACCTGGTCAACGCCATGAGAAAGGAATCGATCGTGAGAAAGTGGGCTACCTCAATGTGAACAGCTCGAGTCTTAAGACACGTAAAAATACATCCATAACGCTTCCTTGTCCCGCGACCTGCTCGTACACCGATTGGTCCAAAATAATCTAGGCCGGTTACTGCGAACGGGAAGTCGGGTTCCAGACGACTGGTTGGCAGCTCCGCCATGAGCTGGTCGACGGGTACGGCCGATCTTGCTCGGCAACCTATGCATCGTGCAATTACTCGCTTAACAGCGGATGTCCCACGTGTTATCCAAAATCGTCCTCTCAGCACCGATAGGACATGCATCAATCCCATATGACCTTCTACCTCGTGGTAATGGCGGATGATAGACTCGGTCATCACATGTCTACCAGGCAGAATAAGTGGTCTTTTGAAGTTCGCAGGCAATCTACCCTCGGTTATCCGGCCACCAACGTACAGCAGTCCACCGGCTAGGACGGGACGCAGTTTACTTAGCGGTGATCCTTTGTATGTTAGGACTTCGGGTCCCTGACTCCAGTTAGGGCGATTGAGTATGCTCTCAGAAAACATCTATTGTTGCACGTATTGGATTAGGGTCAATTCTGCGTCCTTTAGTTCGCCTAGAGTGATCGCGTTCTTGACGTTCCACTGAGGAGTCGATCCGTCCGACTTTGTCTTGAGAAAGGTCTTGAATCTGGCAAACCAAGCGACAGCTCGCTTCAATCTTGTCCAGGATGAATAATAGGCAATTAGTTTATCCATGGGGAGACAGATGTAACAAGAGCAGCGA